>PVJH01015697.1:0-52971 GCA_004026705.1 Nesogale talazaci | reverse complement strand
TCTACTTGAGTCCTTGCTATCAGCTCATTTGCCCTCCCCCCTCCTCCATCCCTCACAAACCCTTGATAATGTATGACTTGTTATTATTTTTTCATGTCTTACACTGTTTGATTTGACAGCCTTTTTCTTTTAAATCACTTTATTGGGGACTCACACAATCCATCCATACATCCATTGTATGCAAAACACATTTGTACCATTGATGCCATCATCATTCTCAGACTTTTACCTTTCGCTTAAGTCCCTGGTATTGGCTCCTCATTTTTCCAACCTCCCACACTCCCTCCCTCACAAACCTTTGATAATTTATAAACTGCTATAATTTTGTCTTGTCGAACGCTGTCTGATGTGTCCCCTCACCCACTTCCCTGTTGTCTGTATTCCAGGGAGAAGGTTGTACATAGATCCCTATAAGAGGTTCCCCCTTTCTGTTCCATCCTTCCTCCATCCTTCTGGTGTCACCACTCTTGCCACTGGTCCCAAAGGGATCATATGTCCTGGATTCCCCATGTTTCTGTTTCCTCTCTGTACCAGTGTACATCTTCTGGTCCAACCAGATTTGTAGGGTAGAATTCAGATCACGATAGTGGGTGGGAGGAAGCATTTAAGAACTAGAGGAGAGTTGCATATTTCCTCATTGCTACACTGTACCCTGATTGGCTTGTCTCCTCCCCATGACTTTTCTGTAAGGGGGTGTCACTTGCTTGCAGATGAACTTTGGGTCCCCAATCTTTACTTGGTACTATTGATTTTTGATAGACAACAGCCAAACCCTTCACTGTGCTACATGAACAGCAAATACAGAACTGTACACACCTTCACCCTTACAAGGAGACAGGTGGTTAATGCCTAGGAACACCTCAACATACCATAATCATTAAATGCAGATGTAATGACATCATATGTCTCGGAGACAACAGATCATTTCAGTTCACACAGAGAAATAAATCTAAGTAGCTCAAACAAGTGGCCAAAATATAGTTAAGATCTTTCTAAGGAAGTGTTGCTTCATAACTAAATTACCTAATGATTAAAAATAGTTCAGAACTTCAGAAATTATCTCATTAACTTTTTAGGCAGACTGCAAGTTTCTAATGTCATCACCATTACAATTTTTTGCCAATAATCTACATTTATTGAATCCCTTCTGTATTATGTACTGTTGTCTATTAAAAAACCCTAAATTCTTAGTCAAACTGAATGTCTCATTTGATTTAACAGCAAAGACATCAAATTTATTATGCACATGAGCACCACAATCATATAAGACCTTTTGGAAGATAAAATAAATAAAACTTAAAAAAAGTAGATCTTAAAAGTTGAGCAGAAAATGTGATGAAAAGAACCAAAAATGAGCAAGGATAATTTATCATAAAAAGTTAATTCCTATCAAATACCTCTAAGATATTTGACATTGTGATAGATGCTTTAGTGCATATAACATCAGTATGATGACCGATTTCTTGCATAATTTAATAAAGGAGATAAAAAGTGATAGTCATGGAAGAGTTGTATGCCTGAAAATGTATTATGAAATTCAACATATATTTATTATGTCTTCTATGATAAGCTATGGTGCCAGAAACTGTCGAGTAGCTGAATACGAATGGTCTTTTCTCTCAGGGAGCTTCCCATCTATGTGGAACAGCACTGTTTGATGTGTGGACTAAGAAGGTGACAGGGCTTTCAGCTTGCTGAGCAGGACTTACGCTAGGCTTCAGCATCCCCTTCCCCTTTGGTATCACCTGTATGCATTTCACTCTTTGAACAATCAGTGTGTCCGCCCCAAGCAAACAAATATAACCAGAAGATTTACTGGGAGTATATATAAATTCTAGTTGTACAGGTTGTGTCTGATAATAGGTAATAGAGCCTTAAATAACAGGCTAAATGTTTTGCAATGAGAAATAAAGGGACTCCACCAATAATTGTCTTCATTCTGCAAATTAAAAAAATTGAGGCATACCGAGGTTGTGTGATTTGCCAACATGTCATAGATCAGTGGTTCTAACCTTCCTAATGCTGTGGCTCTTTAACATAGTTCCTCATGTTGCGGTAACCCTCTGTCCCCCATAACATTATTTTCTTTCTTTCTTTTTTTTTTTTTTGGGGGGGGGGGCGGGCATCCCTGCTTTCTGGTGGTGGGAGTAGGAGGCCCAGCCCCACTGCTGGAATTGAACCTCCATCCCAGTGGGCCGCAGTCCCGCGCACAACCACTACGCCACCGGGGCTCAGCCACATAACATTATTTTCATTGCATAACATTATTTTCATTGCTACTTCATAACTGTAATTTTGCTGCTGCTATAAATCAGTCCACCCCTGTGAAAAGGTCATTCAACCCCTAAAGGAGTCGCGACCCACAGGTTGAGAAGTGTTTTCATAGAGGTGTTCAGTGCTTACCCTTTCCTGAATCATGCCAAGCATCCAAGTAGGGGGAATCACTGTCTTACAGTTAGGTGCTCTTGTGACGAATGGTGGAACATCTCTGAGCAGAGTTGATACATCACTCTGATCGACTTCCCTTCTGGAAGATTTAATTGGTGGCATGTAAGTGCTCAAATTCAACTCATACACAGCTGCAATATACTATCGCTTCCCTCACTTAAGATCCCTGAGTGGTTATGTGGAACACAGTTCCCTACCCCCCCCCCCCCCCCCCCCCCCCCCGTGAGAAATAAACCAGGATGTTTTGAGCAGCTGAGGTTTGGGTTTTGATCTGCTCCCATGGTTAATCTAACTTCTCTTGACAAAATAAACAGCATTGGAGTGCTAGCAAAGGGTGAAGAGGAGATTTAGACCCCAGCAGTCTGGCTCTCAAGCCCTTGGGGGTACAATCAACAAAGTACTTGGCAACAACTGAAATGTTTGACTTTACCCAAAGATACCAAGGAAGAAAGACCTGGTGGTCAACTGAAAGCTACAGAAAGTGCTATGGAGTGAAATATTGCTCCAAGACAGAGGAGGTCGCTAATAGTTTAAATAGAATGGTAATGAGTTTGATTTCTAGAAGTGATTATTAAATGTTGATTAACTAACCCAAACCAAATTCACTGCCATTGAGTCAATTCTGACTCATAGAGTCCCTATAGGGTAGGTTAGAACTGCCCCTGTGAGTTTCAGAGATTATACATTTTAACAGGAGTACAAAGCCCCATCTTTTTTCCCCTCCGAGAGGGCTGGTAGTTTTGAACTGCTGACTTTGTGATGAGCTGTCTAACCAGTATGCCCTCCAGCAGGGTTCCTTGATTAATTAAAGGAATAGCTAAATGATAAGAGGCTTTTGTTATTCACTCATGATTAGCAATCTCAAAATTCAACTTTGGCTAGAGTTGAATGCTTTCCTTTTTCTCAGAATACCATTTAGCTTTCATCTTAAAACATTGGGCAATCTTAATATTTATAGTGAGATGAATATATCTGATCACAACAATGTTTATCTTGCCCAATTGTCTTTTTTTTTTTTAAACAGGGGAGAACACGAACACAGTCCCCCACTACCACAAATTATGCAGTCAAGTTTCCCACAGTTGGGCAAATCGCAGGGGTCAGCACATCTGAGTGCAATGGATAAGCCTCGCCCTGGGAAAACCACCTTCGTGATGATGGTATCTCCCTGCCAGGTAAGTATGACCAAATTGTCTTCTAAAGGTATTTAGTTAAATTAAAGATTTCAGATCTCATTAACCTTGAAATATTTTGGTTGCTCTGATTGTATCAATTATAACCCAGTGTATTTAAAATGAAACTATCAATGAAGTGAGACTTTAATCATAATTGGAATCTTCAGTAGTTATAATAAAAGACAGTTCTCCATGGAGGTGCTTTGTGTTTATTTCAAAGACTTTCAGTAAACATAAAAGGACACTTAAGAAAATTAAAAAATGCAGAGTAAAAGTGACTTATGCTTCAATTGCTTTCACTTTTACATTTTACTTAAATTTTTATATATCATTATCATCAGAATATGTCTTAAAAAATCTGAATATGAGGGGGCTTCAAAAGGTTGTTGGAAAATGGAGTGAAAAGATCATAGATTTTTTTTCACCAACTTTTTGAAGTCCCTGGTAGAATAGCACAGGAGCCCTTGTGATGCCTTGGTTGAAGCACCATGGTTAATGTGTCTGGGTGTGAACCAAAAGGTCTGTAGTTCAAGCCTACCTGCTGCTTTATGAGAAAAAGACATGGCAGTTGACTTACATACAGATTTTCAGTCTTAGGAATCCTATGGGCAATTCTACTCTGTCCTGTAGGGCTGTTATGACTCAGAATTTTGAAGGGCATGCATTTTTCAGTTTCCTAAAATTACACTTGATTATTCTATAACTGAAACACTATATTTTATTAATCAACCTTATTCTTAGACATATAAATAGATGTTCCTGAACTCCCCTTTTATTTACTTCTTATTAAATAAGCTTAAATGAATAGATTTACTATATAAATTATTAAAGAAAACCTCCAACTTTGCTACATGTCTTTGTGGAAGTGCCGGATTGGCTGGGTACGGGGTTTTGTTTTGTTTTTGTAGCTTATTCGAAACAAGCACTCAAACCCGGAGAACCGATGACAGGGATCTACGTATCACCTCCTCCCGGGGGTATGCACAACAGGGAAGTGGGTGAGGGGAGAGTGGACATTGGAAAGCGTATGCTATGACAAAATAATAATTTATAAATGATCAAGGGTTCATGAGGGAGGGGGCGGTGTGGAGGGAGGGGGGAAATGAGGAGCTGATACCAAGGGCTCAAGTAGAGAGCACATGTTTTGAGAATGACGGTGACAACAAATGTACATGTGTGCTTGACACAGTGGATGGATGGATGGATTGTGATGAGTTGGACGAGCCCCCAAGAAAATGATAAAGAAGCAAACTTCAAATATAAAACTATCGAGAGAGAGAGAGAGAGAGAGAGAGAGAGAGAGAGAGAGAGAGAAATCAAACCTGCTGCCACAAGTCAACTTTGATGCATCGTGACCCTGTGTGGGGTCCAGGGTTTGTAGCTAGGTATGAGAGCAGACAGTCTCAACTCTCTCCTGAGGGGCACAGATGACTCTGACTAGCTTTGCCGTTAGCTGTCCAATCTTTACTCAACAGGGCCACCAGAGCTTCTGTGAAGGTTGTCAAAACTCCACTGCCATCCAGGAGATGTCAACCCATTGTGAACCCAGCCGACAGGGTAGGACTGCCCGGTAGGTTTCTGAGACATAACTTTTTTTTTTTTAATTGACATTTTATCATTACAGAGACAGTATGAGTAATTGGTACACTATTCTTTTTTCTACTTGACAATTCTTAATGCACGTACTCAAATCCTAAAATGGCATGAAAACACAATGCTTTTCTAAATTCCAGTGATGTTCCAGCTTTAAATTTGGAGGCAGTTTTTAAAAAGAGGTTGTTTAGAACCATTATCTTCAAACGTTGATAAGCTATTACCTCTTAAGAGCCACTAACTCATAATTTAATGTCACAACACTACATACTCAAGTGTTCGACTCTTCACGGCACATAACAAAGTTATCAGGGAAACTGGACTACTGTGACCAAAGGTGTGGCAGTTCTGACAAGAAAGTCATAACAACATGGCTTTCAGACACAAGTCTACTACAAAATCCAACAAGGAAACACAATTGTGAATGTTCCAGTCATACAAATACATGACCATGACTCCAAACTGCCATTAAGTATGTTTTGTATTAGGGCTAAACAGCTTCCCACAAGTCAACCTTCCACGCTTTTCTGGTTGTATCTAAAAATAAACACTACTAAACGGTTTCACATCTGACACAAACAACACATTTACACTAAAAAAAAAAAAAATGGAATGAAGTGGGAGTTCCTCCTTTTAGAGCTACCTAAAAACATGCATTTACAAAGCAGTTAATCAAAATAGGCCCCTGCATTGTACAAGAGGGTGGCAAGAGGGCCCACTGCTATGACGGGGTTGATAAACCAGCAGACGTGGCTTCTTTTTCTCCTGCTTGTTGGACTCCCGTGTTTTTCATTCTTCTTTTTCGGCAGGTAAGCCTTCCGTTTCTTGGTTAGCTGCTTCAGTCTCTTTGCTCTTTGGCTTGCAGTCTTCGACCTGCAGATTTATCCCACCCTTTTTGGCTTCTTCTCCACACTTGCAGACCCAGGCTTTGCTGACAAGCCCTCCGATTTCTTAGACGCCCCCTTCACAGAGCCAACTCTCTTCTTAGGTATCCTGCCTGTAGAGAGGGCGTTTGCCGGACACTAAAGGACAGTAGGTCATGTAGAACTTTCTCTAAGCTGGGTTGCCTGGCCGCTGTGCTTTGCCCGCCCCTCCAGAGCTGCTTCCACCGCGGTGGGGGCCTGAGACCAACCCTTCTCTGGAATAGACAGCTAGCTTATCGTCCTGCTGAGCAGGGGGTGGTTCTTCACTGCCGTCCTTGTGGTTAGTAGCCCGAGGTGTAACTCGCTACACCACCAGGGCTGCCTTGGTAGTTGATAGGATTGGTTAAAAAATAACTCCCCCAAATTAGCCCCTCACCATCTCACCCCACCCAAAGCCCCCACCCCCACCCAAACAAAAGAAAGCTAACAAGACCAGTAGTTCTCCCTCTTCCTAATGCCGCTACAGTTCCTCATGTTGCAATGACTCCCAACCATAAAATTATTTTCGTTGTCATTTTATAACTGTAATTTTGCTTCGCTTATGAATCAGGAGACCCTGTGATAAAGGATTGCTTGACCCTCAAAGGGGTCCGGACCCACAGGTTGAGAACTGATGAACGAGATCTTTCTGTTGTCTACATACGCCTCGGGATGGTGCAAATGGCTACCACCTAATAATTAGAGCTCTGACCCCACCCAGTAGCCTAGTCATCCCACAGAAGAAAGAATTGGCAATCCAGTCTCTGAAGAGTACAGGTACCTCTGCCCCACTTTGGTCACTGTATTGGAATCAACTCCATTGCAATGTTGTGTTTGTTTGTTTTTGTTTTGTCTTCTTCATGAACAGGTGACATGGAGCCCGGGCCAGACTGAGTTTTCCTGCTACCTAATTGTACACTTTGTTCTCAGATATGAAGGGTGGCAGAATGGGTGACATCCTAGTTACATCAAAGCACCCCGAAGGAGTGCCCAGGCCAATGGGCCCTGGGATCAGAACATGATGAAAGCTTAAGAGGTTTCTAAGATCCAGGGGTTTGTTTGTCGGAGCCCTGGATATCTTCTCCTTTCTAATGCACTGGTTTATTAATTTTCCCTCTGGGATTTAGCTATCAGGACATTCTGATCCCAGTACCATCTCACTACATACCTAAAGTGACTCTTATTGTTAAGAGAGCTGTCAAGGGAGCGCTGGTATTCACTGGCTTTGGGTTTCTATGTGCTACAGACGATGCAGTTCTTTCATGGGGACATAGTGCATTTAATAACAATAACAAAGAAACAGTGGCTGAACAATGTTTCCTTCTTAAAGGGACTTGGCGTTTCCCCCTTATATATATTGCTCAGAGTTTTTTAAAAAAAATCTTCCAACCTTGAAGCAACCTGAAGGACTGATTACATTTTATTGAATTGAAAACATTCATATTCCTTGAGTAAGAAACCAGTATGAATATAATCAATTCGCCAGGAGAATGGATAGAACTAAGTTAACTTGCAATGCCCTGGGAATACTGAATCATAATGAAAATAACTCCTTAACCATGCCTGCAGTGGTTAAAATTTAATGCAACATTAACGGTGAAGTATGGTTCTTCTAATGGTCTCTGCTCTTGCTTTGTGCAAGCCAAGGCAAGATTTATGCTAACAACAGGACTCTGTGTTCATGGAAATATGCAGCTTCATTTTTACATATCCCCAGCACATAAAAAGGCCATTTGCTCTGTTTTATGTTGTCCGTGTATTTATTGGTTTGTAATAATAAACGTGACCTCCAGAGGCTGGACATTTGCTGGGAGCTAATGAGGTGTCATGGTTAGGAGCTTGCAAATTTACACGAAGGCCATTAATCAGCTCACCAGCCCTTAACTGATGGACTGGACCATCTTCCATCAGTCATGTCAACTTCAACTCCAGTCCTCCAGGCCACAGCAAAAGCTTTGGAATGCCTGTGATGTGAAGCCACTTCCCCGAAGCCACAGACACTGCTACTTATGCTATGTAAGCCAATGTCAGAAACTTGGCCCTGCAGAGGACATGACTTTTAGGGTATTCACTCTTCTAAAGCCTTGAACCTGTGCCTCTACATTCAAAAATTCAGAAGATGGGGACATAACTTCCTTTGCTCTCTGCTTCAGCCATTGGTCAAGCAGAACTAAAATATTTCAAAATATTTTGAAATACAAAAATCCTATTCAATGGGGACTTGTGTTTTGCATTGCGTGCCTCACACAATGATGGCAAAACCCCTAACTTCTGTACCTGTGAAAGTGATCTTGGATAGAAATGGGGTTTTGTTCTTTGTAACTGGTTATGTGAAGTGGAGTCATACCAGAGGCGAGTGGGTCCTAAATCCAGCATCCCCATTTCTAACCTTCTTTAAAATAACTTACCAATTAAATCAATGGAGATTTGCATAGTGTAATCCTAATCTACAATTTATACACAAAGTGTTCGATGGCATTGGTGGCATTCTTTACCAGGCGTGAGCATTTTCATTTATCCTCATTGATCCTTTCTGATGAGAGCATAAAGAACTCCATTTTGTGAAACTGCCTTGAAGTTGCTGACTTTCCTTGCAAGACATAAACGACTTTCCCATGCAAGCCAATGCCCACCTGCTTCAAGAGATTACACTTTCCTACCAGAAGAAGACTCAACATATGACCACCAAATGTACCAGACTGATAAGTAACCAAGGCAACCGGATGTCATAAAAACCTTCAAACTTTGCTTACTGCAATATATAAAACCTGAACCCCAGAGTTGGTTAAGTCGGAGACATCAACTCCTGTTCTCTCCAACTGGTGCCCAGGGTGAGTACACTGATGAAGACATTGGCCATAATTGATTGAAACTTTTAACCTTAAAATGTTTGCTGAATTAATCCTCATAATATTATACTATTATTTTTGTTTGTTACATTGAACTTTCCTTTAGTTTTGGATTTTAAGATTTCGAATTGTTTAATCTTATTCCCATTTAACTCCAAATTGCTTGGTGGATGAATAAACTGAGCATTCGAAAAATGTCATTGGGTGTTCTCTAATCACTGCTTGCTGCTCAGGACACTTTCTTAGTGGGGGCTGCAGATACAGAGCGATAGAGACCCTGCCAAGGGAGATACCATGTGAGGTGGAAGGCAGATGCATCCACAAGCAGATAAGCATGGCCAGTAGTCAGCAAAAACCAAGAGAAGGGCCTGCAAAAGGAATCAATGTGCTAAGATCCCGATGTAGACTTTCAGTCTCCAGTCAGTGAGAAAATAAGTTCCTGGTCCTTAAAACCACCCCATTTGGTGGGGTTGTGTCATGACTGCCCCAGGAAACTAAGACAATGAACTTTGGTAGGAATTTTAAAGCTAGAGTAAATTTTGAAAATAGGAAAAAAATCACAAATGAGCTTGCTTGGTTTCCTAAGGCTCTGCTATAATGACAAAATGACATAATGACAAGGGAATGGGCTTAAAGAACAAATTCAAATTCGCTGTCTCTCTCTCTCTCATAGTTTCAGAGGCTAGAAGCCCAACTTCAAGGTAGTGCTTGGGTTAGGTTCTCTAGGATAAGATCCATTCTAGGATAAGATCCTTGTGTTCTATAGCTTCTGTCCAAACCAAATTCGCTGCCATTGAGTGGAGGCTACCTCATATAAACCCTATAAGACAGGGTACAACAGATCCAATGCATTTCTAAGAATGTAGCTGTTTACAAGAGTAGAAAACCTCGTCTTTCTCCCAAGAAATATCTAGTGGTTTTGAACTGTTGACCTCGTGGTTAACAGCCCAATATGAAACCCACTACACCACCTGGGCTTCTCATAGAGTTTGTGTAGCCTGGAATACTTCTTGGCTTATAGACAGATCATTACATGGTGTCTATATGCCTATTTCATTATTTTTATTAGATGCTATGCAGAAGGGCTAGGATTCGCCTTTCAACAATGCAACCTTGTTAACATAAAAGAAAACCCATCATTTCTAAGGAGTGTCATGTTTATAGAGACAGAGAGGTTACGGCTTCAACATAACTTTCTGTAGAGGAAGGGCATAATTTAATTTCTTTTTTTTTGGGGGGGGGGCATCACTGCTCTCCGGTGGTGGCAGTAGGAGGCCCAGCCCCACTGCTGGAATTGAACCTCCGTCCCAGTGGGCCGCAGTCCCGCGCACAACCACTACGCCACCGGGGCTCAGCCCCATAATTTAATTTCTAACAGAACTCATCCTGCCACTGTTTGCTTACACCACTATTCTGATGAACTGAATTCTAGGGCAGTCCATTCCTTGATAGTATACCACCATGTCCTCTTCTCACTCCATAGAGGGTCTGTATTGTGAGACCAATTAGAAACCCAGGGGATGCTTCCCCTTGAAGCAAACCTCAGGTGGGGGTGGGGGTGGTTTAGAGCTCTTATCCTCTGAGATGTTTCTGTAGCATGCCGACCACTTCCTTCCTGTGAAATTGCTACCTCATTTATCTGACAGCCATTTGTGTGGCACCTACAGTGTACCAGCACATTCTCTTGAATTGGTTTCTCTGTTATCTTTCTTTTTCAGCTCTCACATCTTTGTCCATTATGCCGATTCTGTTTCTTCCTCTTTGGTGTTGTTACCTGGATTCTCTTTCAGGCCAGTCTGCTAGGATGGGCTCTTGAGAGAAGCAAGTGATATTTATGCATATTTAAAGAAAGAAATTCATATTGTGAAAGTGGCTCACACAGTTGTAGACGCAGGCAAAGTCAGTCTGGTTCAAGTCTGTGGGAGAGATGTCATTCTGGAGACTTTTCCTGACTTCTAAAGCTGCCGGGGCTAAGGAACTAGGAAGCAGGAAAACTATGGCAGATGGACGCAGAAGCAGATGTATTTATGGTCAGTAGAAATCCTGACTTCCAGGGTTGGAAGACCATATAGTAGGCCATTGACTCAAATCTACAGGACCAGAGGTAGGTGAACAATTTGTAGGATTTAGACTAGCAAGAAGGGAGGAGGTTTGCCACAACGTTGTGTTAGATAGAATTCTCTAACGAAACAAAACCAAGACTCTTATGCACAAAGGAATGTAACAGTTACTTAGTCCACACAGCAGTACAGAGGGTTCAGTTCAACCCCCTTCTGTGGAGCAGCTAATATACTGGATGTCCTTCAACTCATGAGGGCTGCTGGGTCCTAGGAAGTATGGGATATAAAAAGACTTTTCCCCAGCTTCTCACCCCCAAATATTTGTCAGAGTGTGTTAGTCTGGGTAGACTAGAAAAACAAATCCATGGACGCACATATGTATGTAAGGAAGAGGTTTATATACAAGAGCAACTGAACTTGGAGAAAATATCCCAATCCAGTCCAGTCCAAGGCCATAAGTCTGATATTAGCATACAGGTCAGATACCAATCTATGAAATCCTCTTCAGAATCCTGAAACCAGTGCAATGAAGCAAAATGCAGGATGATCACAAGCCAGTAGATAGAAAGTCTTTGCATCCTGTGGTGTTGTAAGCATGTCAGTGCTGGCAGAGGTCTCTCTGGAGCTTTCCTGGATTCTGATGGATCTGTTTGGTGAGATCATGGCCATGCAGGATGTGAGCATGCTACCGTGAACTGTGTCTGACTTCTTCTTCTTCTTTTTTTTAACCTTCTCTTCTATCTGTCTTATCCTCTATGACTTTACTATAATCTTTATATATCATAACTGTACAATTGTGTTTATTCGACCCATGATAGTGTGAAGGGCTGGTTTCCCCCACAAGGAAGCAGACATCTGATTCTTCCATAGAGCAATGAAGGCAGTCCAGCCACAGGCAGCAAATAGCAGGGTAGGTCTCCAATAGTCAGCCAGATTACAGGATCCGACAGTGCCAAGCTCAAAACCACCAGCGTGGTGAAGCAGATCTCAAAGGAATCTCAAACTCTAGCAACACGAGATCATAGATTGTGTGTCCCACAGGTAGTGTAGCTCACAAGTAGAGGCCGAAAACTAGTGAAGGCTGGAGCGAGCGAGCGAGAGAGAGAGAGAGAGAGAGAGAGAGAGCATCACAAGTCATTTATCTCTTTGCCCTCCATTCAAACTGCAACCTTATTATTCCCACATGTTCTTATTGGCCAGGATGGCACAATAAACCTACGTCTCACCAACGTTTACTAAAAGTTATGAAATAGGCCACACCCCCGAGGAAACCTCGCCAAGGCTGGGACTGTAGGAAGGGCTTGCACCCCATTCTAGTTTTCCAGTGACTGCTTGGCTGCTCAAAGCAGACCCCATGAAAAGGGCGCTTACATTATGTCAAGTTGTATCCTAGGGAAGCCTCACCTGTTACACTGTGGAGAATACTCACCCAGCCAAGTTGACATCAGACCTAATGATCATATTCAGCTTCTTTTTCTCTCAAGTTTTAATAGTAGTATGTGGCAGTTCACTTTAGATACTATAAAACCAATCCATTGTAGGCGAGCTGCGACTGTAAGTGGTAGCTGACAAGATGACAAGGTGCTTGATTGGTGCCATTAGGTAAATGACTATACAGTTTTACCATCATCATCACAATGAAGTTTGGGAGGCTCATCTTCACTCTAAAGATTCCTTCTTGCCATATCTCCAGGCCCTGACAACCACCAGTCTATCTTCCAATTTCTCCCCCCACCCCTCCCCAAACCTCCCTAGGTTGCCTATATAGTTCTCGATTTTCCTCTAGACTCTCAGAAACCCCTTTCCTCCTCACACAGAGTTTTTCTCCATTCTACCTAGGCGTGGGAAATTACAAGGTGCCTGTGGGTTGGAACATCCAATCAGGAACTAATTAAGATTAATCAAACTCACCGTCACCGAGTCGATGCTGACTCAGTCACGTCCCCTCACACTCACCCAGCCTACCTCCATGGGTCGCCAAGACCATGACTGTTTTCAGAAGCAGAAAGCCCAGTCTTTTGTCTATGGAGCTGCTGGTGCTTTCGAACTGTAGACCATGTGGATCACAGCCCCACCCATAATCACGACTCCACCAGGGCTCCTATTTTAAATATACCAGTGACAGTTAAAGTGAAGTGTCTTTTACACATGCAACAATGGTGCATGGCTCAGTGGCATGCAGGCATATGAGGGCCTACTTGGACTCTTGAGCCTGTGTTCCTCATGTGCAGCCACAGATTGTCAGTGAAGTCTTGTGTTCTGCTATAATGCTGAACAGGTTTCAGGGGGGTTTCCAGGTTAAGACCTAAAAAGTACTAGGAATAAAGGGCTGGAAATTCCCTGCCATGGATCAGCTAGTGAAAACCCTATAAACCAAGATGCTCTACTCTGTATTGCCAAACAGTTATGGGAGCAGCACAGGACCAGATGGCATTTTGTTCCGTTGTGCACAGAGGTGAAAAACAGCAGTCACAGTTTCTGGTGCCAAGAGGAAGGCAAATGGTGAACAACGAAGGCTGCTAGTGGAAATCCTTGAGATTCCAGTCCTCTCGGGGAGCCTCCTTGGAAGAAACAATCTACTTCCCCCCAAACAGCTGTTGGAAGTGCTGTGGAAGTTGGTTCTACTCTGATCCACTGGGGATTGCCATGACTCTGGCCAGACAACAGGAGCTGGCATCTTCTACTCCAAGAGTGGTGGGCATTTTGTTCTCAGGAAACCTCTTCACTAGAGCATTAAAACTACTTTTTTAAATTCCCAGAAAGTAGTTAGGATTTTAAAATGTCCTCCTTTGGAAGGGGTCCTGAACCAGGAATCAACCTCAACAAGATGGGTTCTCTACAGTTCCTTAATGACCTCAAATGAGTCAGTTAACTTTCTAGACTTTCCTCATTTTGACACCTGTAAAATGAATGACGTTCAAGACTATATGTTCCATGAGTCCAAATGAGGCAGTGTGGAATAGCAGAATAGACCATAGATTAGTCCAAGTGCATCCTCAATCATAGGGCGGTAGTTGCAAACTATGGTCTATCCATCATCAGCAAACAGTAATGCATGAACCTGTGCATAATACCCAATTGGCTCAGGCTTATGTGGGAGCTAAAACCCATCCTGTCCTCTTGCTCAGCAGGAAGACTGGAAAAGCCCCCATTTCCTTCAAAAACCCTCAAGTTTGGAGAATGTATTCTAGATGTGTAATATTAGGGCATATAGGGCTGTTATGAGTCAGAATCGCTCAATGAGAGTAGGTTTGGCTTTGGGGATGGAGGAGTAGCAGTGGTGTTGAGGAGGAGGGAAGCCCTTAGAGTGGAAAGAAGGGGTGAATCTAGAAGCACCAGACTAGAGTGCTGGTAGTGGGGTGTGGGTGGAGCCAGTCATTCTAGCATGGGAAATACACATGCATTTTAACGCTGTTGTGGAACCAAGTAAACTGAATGTACTCCACCCCCTTCCAGGCCCTCTTAAGTGGGCAATGGATATAAACCAACCTTGCCAAAAACACTGTCATTCACATGGAACAGGGGCGTGGAAGACAAGCAATAGTCTTGACTCTTTCAGTGGGAGGGTGATTTGTATTTCTTCAAAAATCTCTAGCAGGAAAACTTGCACATGACAGAACCTGCTTGGTATCTTTTGAAATGTAATTTCAGAAGCATGTAATGAAAATAGTGATCAAGCAGATCCCATGCACCCCTTGCTTGTGGTGAGGGGTTAGTAGGGGGTGAATCATTGGTAAGAGCAGCAGCAGCAACAACTAAGTCCCTCTCCTGTGCCTTCAGCTCCATGAACATTAGACTCGGGCCTTCCCTGCTTAAAACATTACCGACACCTTCTGCTCCAGGTGACACCTTTGAGGAAGGATTTGAGGAACTGCAACAAGTTCAAGAAAAAATGACCACAAGGTTCTAGACCAAAGCAAACTTCAAGCTGTAATATGTGGTTGATTCTGACTAGTGACCCTATAGGACAAAGTTTAACTGCTGTTTTGGGTTTCTGAGACTGGAAGACTTTAAAAAAAATACTTTTATTAGGGGTTAGGGACTTTTATGTCTCTTATCACAATCCATACATGCCTCCAATATGTGAAGCACATTTGCACATATGCCGCCATCATAATTTTCAAAGCATTTGCTTCCCTTTTAAGCCCCTGATATCAGCTCCCCATTTCTTTTCCCTCCCTCCCCATACCCACCTTCCCTCATGAACCCTTGATAAGTTTTAGATTATTATTTCCATATCTCATATCATTCTCTGTTGCCCCTTACCCTCTTTCCCATTGTTCATCTTCCGGAGAGGGGGTTTTAGGTTGAATTTTGTGATCGATTCCTACTTTCACACTGGAGCCTTCCCTAATCCTCTTGGGATCTCTACTCTCCTTGTTGGCCGTGAGGGATTTATTTATCTGTAGCAGTGTATATGCTCTGGTCTAATCCGATTTGTAAGGTAGAATTGAGGTCATGATAGTGGAGGGGTGGGGAGAGAAGGAAACACCAAAGAGCAAGAGGAAAGTTGCTCTTACATTAGTGCTATACTGTACCCTGACTGGCTAATCTCTTCCCTGTGACTCCTCTGTGAGGGGATGTCAAAACATCCACAGATGGGCATTTTGTCTCCATTCCATGCACCTCACCTTTGGGTATGGTTTTTTTCTGGTTCTTAGATGCCTGATACCTTATCCCTTCAATACTTGATGATCACACAGGCTGGCGTGCTTCCTCCATGTGGACCCTGCTGCCTCTGAGCTTAAAGGCTTCAAGCTTTTAAGACAGCAGATGCTACTTCCTTTGATAGCCTGGCACCATCAGCTTTCCTTACTACACTGACCTATGCACCCATCCTGGCTCCAGTGATCATGTCGGGAAGGCGAGCATCACAGAATGTCAGATTGTTAGAAAAAAGTGTTTTTATGTTAAGGGAGTACTTGAGTTGAGGCCCAATGTCCATCTGGAAACCTAATTCTTAATATATAGATATGAGTACCTGGTTCTATTCATATTTATATATGTACACACACATATGTACATACCTACAGGAAAGAGAGGAAGAGGAGAGAAATCAAAAAGAGAAAGAAGAGGAAAAGGAGAGAGAAGAAAGAAGAATAAGAAAGAGAGAAAGAAGGGAAAAACACAATGGTGCTCGCTAAGAATTACTGTGGTGGGGAAGAAAGAGAAGAAAAGAGTAAAGAGATAGCTGATCACCTGAATGTGGGGCTGGGGTTCAAACGCTGCCCCAAGGTGCTAGGTTGGTGTCCCCTTTCATTGCAGGGTTCCACCGGAGCTGGGTGGAATGACCCTATTTGGCAAGATCATCATAGAGCCCAGACTGAGGTTTCCTCAGCAATGGGGAATGCTGTAGAGGGCTGTCACAGCTGCCTTGTGTGGTGTGCAGTGCTCCCACAGAGGGCAGGCTGGAGGCCCCTATGCTATTTGGGTTGAGTTGCCCTAGGTGGAGGGTAGTGGTCTGGACCCTAGCAGTGGTGTATGAAAGGAAAGAGAGGGAGAAAAGAGGAAAAAGAGAGGAAAAGAAAAGGAAGGAAAGAAAAAGAGAACAAAATGAAACTGGGCTGTTGAGACTGACTGCAGTGGGAAAGATGGAAGGGTGAGAGAAGAAAGAGAGAAGAAAAAGAGTAGTAAGTAAGGAGATAACTGAGGCTTGACCACCGGACCGTGAGGCTGGAAGAGTTCCAACCCTGCCTCAAGGTAGCAGGGTGGTGTACCCGCTTGGTGTAGGGTCCTACAAATGCTTCTGGCCTTTCTTTGCATGGGCACCCTTATTATGTTAATGTATATTAAATGATACATGCTACCAGTTGCCTGAGATTTGCAACTTTTTTTTGGGGGGGGGGGGACCATCACTGCTCTCCGGCGGTGGGAGTAGGAGGCCCAGCCCCACTGCTGGAATTTGAACCTCCGTCCCAGTGGGCCGCAGTCCCGCACACAACCAATACGCCACCGGGGCTCAGCCCGAGATTTGCAACTTTTAACAGAGCTCTCTTTTTTATATTGGATTTCTGGAGTGCCCTGATTGGGGGGCTGTCACACTGACTCCCCGAGGAGGTGATTCAGTTTATCAGAGAGGTTGCTTTCTTCTCAGCCAACTGGAACTGAATTAGCCCTCTTGATTGACTATCTGCTTATTTTCTGCCACACCCCTACCTGACTCAGGTAAATTTCCTTACTTCTTTTCAATTGTTCCAAATCTATGACTACCCGATGATCCCGACCCCCAGGCCATGAGCTCAAGGAAGCCAACAGCACGGGGAGCTCTGGTGCGTGGTCCTGTGACTAGCTTTCAGAGGTTCTCCTCCTGTCTGGGATTATGCCCCCGTTAGGGCAGCAGCCAGGGGGAAATAGCTATGCACTGCCAAACTAGGGCACAGGTAACTGCTCAGTTGGCATCCATGTGCCCACCATGCCAAACCTCGAGCGATTTAGTGGGTTCGTGGTTTGTTTTGTGAGTGGAAGTTAAAAAAAAAAAGAGGGATTCAGGACAGACCTTACTACCCTGATTCTAATTTCAGGACTCTGTCTCCCTCTCTCCTTCCTCTTACCTCAATTTTCTGGTCTGGCAGTAGGAGTTCTGAAGGAGTGAATCTAACTAGATGTCATCTTCTTTGGTGTTCCATTGGAAAGCTTTATGGGAGTAGAATGCCTCATCATTCTCCCTCATCAAGGTTGGTGGTTCTGAACTGCTGAACTTGCTGTTAGCAATCCAATGTCTAACTATTATGCCACTGGGATCTTTCCCAGGTTCCTGTCTCCCAAACCACATTCACTGCCATTAGATCAAGCCCAACTCAGAGGAGTCTATAAAGCATGTCAAAGGTGCAGTCCTTGGGCACATTTTAACTGCACTCTGTGGGGAGGTGACAGCTGCTTTCAAACAAGGAAAGGGAAGGGCTGGTTTTGTACTTCTCTAGTGAAGGGAAACTGTAGGGCGTTCATTTGGGTAAGATTGACGGAGAACTTTTAATTTTATTTTATGCTTTCAGCAGTTTTATTCACACGTAATTTATGTATCATGTAATTCAATAGTTCAATCATATCACTGAGAATTGTACAATCACCACCACATTGGTTTAGATTATTCCCTGTACCCCCCCCCATGATTAAATCGCCTTTAAGATACTTCATGCAATCACATGCTCCTTCCCCCTTACTGTCTTCATAACTTACTCCCTAAATCGCCTTTCCCTCCCTCTCTCCTCCTGCTCCCATGTATTTCCTATATTCCCTGGTATCCATTGTTATCATTATGCATCCACACCTCCAGGAAGACTTTTTAATAAGGACAGGCTAGAAGTGTATGGGTTGTCTCAGGAGGCCTTGATTTATAATCTGAGGAAGTGTTTACTCAGTGGTCGGATTCTACATGTGGGGATTATTATAGAAGAATTGCTGAAAATTATTTAAAAAAAGAGAGAAAATAACAAAGATCTTTCATGGGATTCTTTCATGAAAAGAAGCTTCGAACATGATCTTTCATGCTACTTCCAGGCTCTGATCCTGTGACTTAAATTCTGGGTAAGAATACGTGACTTCAACTTCCTCACCTCGAAGATCTCTTCTTGCTCCCCAGGCCAGCACAGGGGCAGTGTGTGGGGTTGGGTTGGGGGAGGGGTCTAGAGAGATATAACAAAGAGGGTAGTAGACTAGCTGAGAAAAGAGGCCGAGAATGAGACCCTCTTCAGGAAGGTGACCTCGGATTGAGTCACAATTGTTGTTGCTTTCTTCCTAGATTCAGGTGTTTACCTTCGTGTAGAGTGGTGCCTTGTGGCTTTGTGATATGCACGTCCATTGCTTTTTTTCTCTGCTTCTTACCAGCCCCTTTTGGTAAATCATGGTCTGTTTACCTGGGGCCTCCCCTTAAGAGTCGAAGTAGTGGCCTTAAGGACGAAATGATCAGGCGGTTAAGTGAACCAATGGCAGCCAGGCTACCACCCTCCCTGGTTTTTGTGTAGACCAGTGGATACAGGCTGGATACAAATACCGGAGGAGCTTCCCTTGCCTTGTCTTTTTGTTGGTTTTGTTGGGCGTATTTGATTTTGTGTTGATTGGAGCCTAGTGTCCTAGGCTGCATTTTTCTTAAAGCACATAATGTAATGTTCTAAAAGCAGAGCTATCCTGCCTCCAACCACTGCCTAATGGTCCAGACGTATTTCCTTCAATTTACATTACAGCTGCAACTGGCACACTGCACAGCAATCCTTTTTCATTTATTGGTATGAGATGTGGAAGCATTTTGAAAGCAAACACGCTATACAAATGTAAATTACTCTTAAGGTAATATGCAATTCTTAGGGGAGACTTTATATGGATATTTATTAGTACCTTAACAGCTGAGCCTAGTGTTTTGGGCATGGTTTTGATGGTATGCCACTAGATGGCTACCTGAACTCCACTAGCAATGAGTTGACTCAGACTCACAGTGATCCTGAAGGGCAAAGCAGAACAGTCCACACAGTGCGTGTCAGGCTGCAATGCTTATTCAAAGATGATCGAACGTCACCCCTGGAGTCGCTGGTGGGTTTAAATAGCTGGCCTTTTGGCTGGCAATCGAGTGTTCTAACCAGTACACTAACAGGTCACTATTAAAAGGACACAGCTTTTTGTAATTCAGCACCTTTACTTTTTGGTGGCTTGACGTGACCATAGTTTTAATGTGGCTTTTCTCTTAGAAGCACCATCCATAGATCAAGAGTCTTCATGGATCGCCTTGTCAGAACATTGTGTACCACTCTGACACATTTTCTCAAGTGGAAACATTCTCTTCTTCAAACTTCACCAAATTGGCATCACACACACACACACACACACACACACACACACACTCACACCCCGAGTCACAGCCTGAACCTTGTTTGAGGAACACTGGACCCAGGAAAGTAACCATTTGCAATTGAAGTACATCAAGTCACTATCTAGTACAGCTGAAACTTCTGAAATGGTGTTAGACACATATTATACAACTCGTATTACAATGGAACGATTCTAAAACCTGTACCACCAAACTAAACAATGAAACACACCCTCTGGGATCAAGCCCATGGAAGGTTTCTTAGACTGTAAATCTTGAGGGGAGCAGAGAGCTTTTGCCTGTGCAACAGCTCATCTTTCAATAGTTCTCCAAAACCCAGACCAAGCTCAGTGCCATCAAGTCGACGCAGGCTCACAGCAACCCTCGCAGGACAGAGTAAGACTGCCCAGCGAGTTTCTGAGACTGCCGTGAGCAGAGTGCAAAGTCCCATCTCTCTCCCCAGAATCAGCAGCCCAAGGCCTACCTCACTGTGCTCTGTGGGTTCTGACCCCACATATGTTAGAATAGCATTTTGCTTCATTGGGTTTGCAGTGGCTGGTTTTTTTTTTTTTTTTTTCAGAAGCTGAGCCTCAGATTCCAAAGGGCTGCTATGTGGACTTGGAGACAATGTGGCCATTAATAGGCAGAGTGAGTCAACTGTGTGCACTGCCCCCCAGTGGGATTGATTCAAAACTGAGAGACCTCGCTGCCATCAAATGGATGAGTAATTGTGGTGACCCCATCAGATGGGGCATGTGTTAGTCTGGGTAGACTAGAGAAACAAATTCATAAACATGCATTTGGATATAAGGGAAAGGTTTATATACAAGAGGCATGGAACATTGAGAAAGCATCCCAACCCAGTTCAGTCCAAGGTCATAAATCTGATATTAGCGCATAAGTCTGATACCAGTCTATAAAGTCTCCTTCTGACTCACAAAGCACATGCAGTAGACGCATCCTAGTGCTGGCAGGGGTCTTCCCCTGGGTCCTTATTTCCAGGGCTCAGGGTCCATCAGCAGTATCCATTGGTGGTAGAAGCATCTCAGTGTTGGCAGGGGTCTCTCTGTGACTTCTTCTGCTTCTCTATGGTTCCATCAGGGCAAGCCCATGTGGCTTCTCCTCCGGCTCCTCCAGGTTCCAGGACTCAGGATCGATCAGCATGCTGTCATCTCATCTTGTCAACAGACCATCTCCAAGAGACTCAGTCTCTGGTCTCTCACTTCCAATGGGAAAAATCACGAGACTTCTCAGAATTCTCAGAGAAAGCCATGCCCACACAGAGGTCTCATTACCTATCACTATGTTGACAGGCTAGACTCTACCCCTATATTCTTAATCAAATTGGCACCAGAGTACATGACTGCCACAGGGCAGAACTGCTCCTTTTGTGTTTCTCAGACTTTGCATCATTAAAGGAGTAAACAGTCTTATTTTTCTCCTGTGGAATAGCTGATGGGTTTGAACCACTGACCTTGCGTTCAGCAGCTCAGTACATAACCCAACATGCCACCCGAGCCCCTGAATTGATACAAGGAGTCCAATATAAGCGCTAAGATTTGCTTTTAAATATGACCCTTTTCAAGGACCCATCTCTGTCCCCAACTGAATGCCTTGAAGTATAATCATAGAAAACATCTACTGGAAGACTGTATGCATGGAGTGACTAAGTGGGTGTTGACTATATAGATTGACTGGATTTGTTATTGTCTATATTATTTTAAGTATTAGCTGCAACTGAAGTCTCCCTGCTGGCATAATGGTTAAGTGCTCAGCTGCTAGCTGAAAGAATGGCAGTTGAAGTTCACCCAGGTGCTCGATAGGAGAAAGATCTGGTGATATGTGTCCCTAGAAAGATTACTCCAGAAAAACTCCGTTGGGCAGACCTGCTCTGTCCCCTGGGATGACGATGAATTGGAATGGTCTCAAGGACACCCCAAAAGACCCACAGCAACAGTTGCAACCAAATGAACATCACTTTGAAACCTCTGGTTTTGATGAAAGTTCAGAAAGAGCCATCATTAAAAAAAAAAAAGGAAAGAAAGAAAAAAAGATAAAATGAAAAAACAATGAAACAGGGACGATCCCCATGGACTATCAATACATGCCTTGGCTCTGGAAGGAAAATGAATAAGCTCATTGTTGATGAATTGATCCCAGCTCATGGAGACGATAGGACAGAGTAGACCTACCTGACCCCATACGCTCTATGTAAGCAGACTGTCACATCTTTCTCTAGTGGAGAGGCTGGTGGGGTTTTTTGAGGAGGGGAGGCATCACTGCCCTCTGGTGGGAGTGGGAGGCCCAGCCTTGCTCCTGGAGAGCTGCTACTGGATTTGAACCTCCAGGCCAGTGGGCCGCAGTCCCGCACTCAACCACTATGCCACCGGGGCTCAGCCTGGCTGGTGGGTTTAAACTGCCAACATTTTGGTTGCTGTCTAAGCGCTTAGCCACCTTGCCACCAGGGCTTCTTAAAGTAAATGAGTACGTCTCAGTATATTCAGGAAACCCGATTTTGTTTGTGGAGGGGGCAAAGCAAAACAAAAAACCCTCAAACGTTTCCCATGTTTTGTCTTGTAAACCAGGTCCCAGGATGGCACAACTACTTAAGTTCTTGATCCCCAATGGAAAGGTTGGTGGTTTGGTTTGAAGCTACCCAGAGACAACTTGGAGGAAAGGCCTGGTGATCGACTGCCCAAAGGAAGACCGGCAGAGCACAGTTCTACCCTGTGGTAGATGACATTCATCAAGCCTTTTATTGTGAGTCTTAGTTCTTATCAGTTGTTGACGAGAGGGAAGGAAAAAAATCCCAAGTTTTAGTCAAGACTCGTTGCCGATGCAGCTACTGGGCTTTAGAAAGCCTACTTCTGTCCATCAAAGTCAAACTGCAGCAAAGGCAGAAGGGCTAAGTATAATGCACATGCTTCCACTTAGGATTTATACTGAGAATGAAGACAGCAAGCACCAGCTAGGCAGCATTTTCAGACATGATACTTTGTATACAGGTCTGAACACGATTTCATATGCTTTTGATAAAGGGATCCTTGCAGACTTCGAAAAGCAGATGAGGCCATACAGAAGGGCATCGTGTTTGTCCTTGTATTAGCAGTTGCCATCCCTGAAATAAACAGCTGCCCAAGGAGCACAGAGCCTCCTTTGTCATCCAATCCATCTGTGCTGGAAAGGAAAACATGCAGCTCGGCAGATGAATTTTTGTTAGCGAGCCCAAGAGATAAGAGAGCTTTGCAGGCAGACACATTAAATCCTCAAAAACAAATGAACAAACACAACAAAAAAGACAGAAGTTTTGACCTTTTAAGAATATATGCATTTTTTTTTTTATCTTTTAAAAGACTTCCCCCCTTAAGTTAGAACGATTTTTCGGGACTTATTTCCAGCAACCACGGTAGCTATTTATCTTTAGCACCCACCCCTCCACCCCCAACCTAACCTAAACCAAACCCAAACCAAAACAGCCCCACCACCCTGGTGACTTGTGGCGGCGAGCCTGGAGGACTGAATAGAACGCCCCAGAGGGTTTTCAAGGCTCTCATCCTAATGGAAGCAGACCGCATCCGTTTTCTGAGGAACTCTTGGTGAGTTCAAATTGCCAAGTTTTTTGGTCTGCAGCCTGGCATTTAACACCCGTGAGGTGCCCAGGATCTTCTACCGAGAACCATGTCAGGAATGGAAATGGTAAAAGGTGTTACTGTCTCAGTGATTCTGAGCGTGCTAGGGAGAGTGATTTCAGCAGAGAACCAGTTCAGGAGAACAGCCGTCTCACTCAGAGACACTTCAGGTCTTTGAGGAGAAGCAAAAGTCAAGGGAGTACATGAGAGAGGGCCAGTTGGAAGATTTTTTTTTTAACCTCTTCATTGATAGCTATCTCTTTGCTTTTCAGAAAGGGAGCAGTGAATGAATCAGTCGGTGAATGAGTTGGGCTCCAAGAAGCAGTCATGTCTCTGAGAGGCTGAGTGTGTATTTTGTAACATGGGACTCCTGGTAAGGGTTCATGGGACTTCCAAAGTCTTTGGGGGGACTCTGAGCCTAATGGAAGACTCTGGTGATACAGGGATACTAATGATGGTCTTTAATGATGATAAAAATGAAAAAAAAAAAACCAGCCAAATAAACACGCAGTTCCATGAAGTAGATCCTATGATGACATCATGGGTGTTAGAGTAAAACTGTGCTCCATCGTGACTTAGTCCACAAGTTCTATTGATATCTGTTTAACATTACAGTGGCACACAAACCTTTCCTGGTAGGTAGGTGCCTTGCCTCAAAATCCAGCCTGAGTCTCTCAAATGGAAGAGGCATATTCTATGGTTGAACCACAAATGAAGAAATAGTGCATTATTTTTATCCTTTCTTTGACAAAATCCCATTGCAGAGTAGAGAAAGTTCAATGTAGGGAGGTGGCAGAGGTCCCAGGTCAAGACGAAGTGGTGCTTCATTTAGATGACCTGGGTAGGTGTGGAGGTGTGGGTTGCTCCGGGGTGCTTTTGCATGGAAGTTGAAGGAAAGGCATTTGTTGTCATGGAGAGGAGTTAGGCGTGAACATCGGACCTTGCCTGAACCCAGGATGGTGTGACACTTAGGTGTGGAGGTGTGGGTTGCTCTGGGGTGCTTTTGCATGGAAGTTGAAGAGAAGGCATTTGTTGTCATGGAGAGGAGTTAGGAGTGAACATCGGACGTTGCCTGAACCCAGGATGGTGTGGTCTTGGGTTGTTCGTGGGTCCAAGGTTGGGTCTCCAGAAATACTGAAAACATAAAGTAGACTTGTTTTACAGCAATGCTACACATGTGTCGTGAAGGTCAGAAAAGGATACTCTCTACTGCAGTAGATTGTCTCACCTGGAAAAGCACTGCCAGGCCAGCTCAGGTTTGCCTCAGCTAATCTGCTTGGTTGTTGGGAATAGTGTTGCTTTGGAGATTCCTCTTGTCACTAACATTTCTGGACACAAAACAAAGTGACCCTTGCCAATGGGATTCCTTGTGAGCTCAGGGCCTTCTTATGTTTTACTCCTTATAACTCTTCCCTTTTCCACTAAGTTCGAGTCAGTTCTGACTCTTAGGGATTCTATGGGACACAGTCGAACTGCTTCCGAGGGTTTCTAAAACTGTAAATCCTTTTTTGGGGGGTGGGCTTCACTGCAAAATTGTAAATCTTTAAAGGAGTATGAGTCCCCAATAAAATGATTAAAAAAGCAGCTAAGATATTTTTGAAAGAAAAAAATCTTTAAAGGAGCTGACAGCTTCCTCTCTCTCCTGCAGAGTGGCTGGTGGGGTCAAACTGCTGACCTTGAAGTCAGTAGCCCAACTCTTAACAAAGTACACTGCTAGGGCTCATTTGTTCCTCTTTAAATTAACCAAACTCTGTAAATCAACCAAACAAAACCAACTGCCAGAGTGCTCATTCTAACTTAGTGACCCCCTGGAACAAAGTAGAACCTCTTCCTAGGGTTTCCAAGGTGGTAAATCTTTATTGGGGGGGGGGGGCAGGGATCAGCCTCATCTCTCTCTTGCATAGAGGCTAGTATGTTCACATGGCTAAGCCACTATGTCACGAGGGCTCCTCTGTCTCCCCCTTTGTTGTGGTTGTTAGGTGCCTTCAAGTCAGTTTCGATGGGTAGTGTATATACAACAGAAGAAAATGCTACCTGGTCCTGCACCATCACAATTGCTCTACTGTTGAGCTCATTTTTTTAATGTTGAGCTCATTTTTGCAGCCACTGTGTCAATCCATCTTATTAAGGGCCTCCCTCTTTTTCATTCTCTTTCTACTTTACCAAGCATTAAGATATCCTTCTCCGGGAACTGGTCTCTCTTAACACTTCCAAAGTATGTAAGATGAAATCTTGACATCCTTGCCTGTAAGAAACAGTCTGGATCGACTCCTTCCAATACAGACTGGATTGTACTTTAAGTAGTCCATGGTAAGTTCAATATTCTTTTCCAGCATCATAATTCAAATGCATCAAGACTTAAGCCTTCCCTATTCAATGTCCAACTTCCACATGAATATGAGCCAATTACCATGCTCACCGGCCCAATATAATCACTGAAGTCAAATAGGTGCATAAGCAAATGTGGTGAAGAAGACGGATGGCACCCAGATATCAAAACATATATAGTCTGGGGTCTCAAAGTTTGAAGATAAATGGTCAACTAGCCGAGAAGTACCCATTTCCACACAGAAGAAGCTCACCAGCCAGTGTGGCTGAGAGGAGTCAAAAGGATCAGGTCTCAGGCATCAGACAAGGAAAAAACCAATACTACTGTGTATGCAATTTCCTGAGATGATCACTGAGGACAAGTGGGGACAGGAGAAAGAGTGGTGAAGATGGCTAAAGGTACCCTGCTAGCAAAACATAATGCCTGAGGCCTTAAAAGCTTGAGGATGAGGAAACAGTGCAACAAGGCCTGCGATAGAAGAAGCACACCAGCCTGTGCGACCATGAGGAGTGGAAAGAACAAGGCTATCAGGCATTAAAGAACAAAAAAAGAAAAAAAAATGCCCACCCTCCTGTCATGATCGCTGAGGACAAAAGGGTGCAGAAGCAGACAGAGCTGAGGAAATTGATGGCACCCAGCCAACAAACGATAAAGTAGCTGGGACCTTAAAGGCTAGAAGGTGAACAAGTGGCCATCCAGCACAGAAACAGCAAAGCCCACATAGAAGAAGTGCACCTGCCTGTGTGATCATAAGGGGTCGATGGGAGCGGACATCAAACATCAAAGAACAAGGATTTAATCAGTAAGAATAAAGGGGAGAGCAGGGTGGGGACCCAAAGCCCACTTAGGGGCAATTAGACACCCCCTTACAGGGGAGTCATGGGGAGGAGATGGGACAATCAAGGGGTAGTGAGGTAGCAATGAAGTATAAAACTTTCCTCTATTTTCTGAAGGTTTCCTTCCCCTAAACACCATGGTCCCAAGTCTGCCCTGCAGCTCCAACTGGACTGGAGGAGGTGCACTGGTAGAGATGGGAGCTGGCAATGCAGGGAACTCGGAGTGGATAAACCACTCGGGGCCATTGGTGGGAGTGGAGTCGCCGGATGGGTGGAGGGAGGGTGGGGTGGAGAGAGGAAGCCAGCTATGGGGATCTGCAGACTGTTCCTATCTGGAGGACAGACATAGGGAGGAGTGGGCAAGGGGAGATGTCAGGCAGTATAAGATATGACAAAACAATAATGACTGTAGAGTAATGAGGACTTTTGGGGGGGGGAGGGGTTGGAAGGGGAAGGAAGGGGGGTTCATATCAGGGGCCCAAGGGGAAAAGCAGATGTTGGGAGAATGTTGACGAGGACAGGCAAGTGGGGGTGTTTGACACAGTATATGTAACTATGTATTAAACTATGTATGATGAAAAGCGATGTATGAGCACCCAATAAAATGATTAAAAAAATAAAAAATATGTGGCAATTGAAAATACCATGGCTTGAGTCCATTGTACCTTAGTCTTCAAAGTAACATCCTTCTTTTCAACGTTTTAAAGAGGTCTTGTTCAGCCGATTTCCTTACCCAATCAAAGCAATGCATTTTTAAAGCTTTTGAATGCTGCTTCCATGAGCATTTATTATGGATGCATGTAAGATAGGCAATTTCAATTTTTCCTCTGTTTATCATGCTATTACTCATTGACCCAGTCGTGAGGATGCTGGTCTTTATATATTGAGTTATAATCATATTAAGGGTGCAATCTTTGATCTTCATCAGGAAGTGCTTCAAGTCCTCCTCACTTTTAGCGAGCAAGGCTGTCTCATCTGTATATTGAAAGTGGTTAATAATCCTTCCTCCAATCCTGATACCACATTCTTCCTGATACTAAACAGTTTCTCTCATTATCTTCTTAGAATACTGATTGAATCAATATGAGAGGATCCGACCCCGACGCGCACTTTTTATGATGTTAAAGCAGGCACCATTCCCTTGTTCTGTTCACACAATTGCCTCTTGATCTGTATACAATCTCCACACGAGCACGATGAAGTATTCTGCAATGCCCATTCTTCAAAAGACTATCCACAGTTTGCCATGATCCACATGTGAATGGCTTCACATTCTGTACAGAACACAAGCAAATATATTCCTATAAGGTCGCTAAAAAGAAAGGGAAGAAAACATCAAAGTGGATGTCAGCGGAGACTCTGAAACTTGCTGTGAATCACAGACTAGCTAAAACAAATGAAAGAAAGGATGAAGTAAAGGAGCTGAATAGAAAATGTCAAAGGACAGCGCAAATGTTATAATGAAATGCGCGAGGACCGAAAGGGGAAGAAAATGCTCCACATATCTGAAACTGAAGTAACTCAAGAAAAATTCCAAGCCTCAAATAGTAATTTTGAAAGATTCAATCACATTGAATGATGCAGGAAGAATCAAGAGAAATGGAAAGAATACATAGAGTTACTTGACCAAAAATAATTGGTCAGCAGTTCACCATTTCAGGAAGTAGCACACAAGCAAGAGCCAAGGGTGCTGCAGGAAGACGTTCAAGCTGCATCGAAGGCATTCGCCAAAGACAAGTCTCCAGAAACTGATGAAATACCCATTGAAGTTTCAACAAGCGGATGAAGCACTGGAAGCACTCACTCATCTATGCCGGGAAATTTGGAAGACAGCTCCTTGGCCAACTGATTGGAAGAGCTCCATATTTTTGCCTATTCCAAAAAAGAGTGGCCCAGCAGAATGCTCAAACTATGAAAGATAGCACTGATATCAGACGCAAATAACATTTTGTTTAAGATCACCAAACAACAGTTGCAATAGCACATTTTCAGGGAACTGAGGGAAGTTCAAGGTGGCTCGAAGAGGACATGGAACAAAGGCTATCATTGCTCATGTCAGATGGATTTTGGCTCTAAGCAGAGAATACCAGAAATATTTCATTTACAATGCAAAGGCTTTCAGCTGTGTGGACCATAATAAATTGGATAACCTTGAGAAGAATGGAAATCCTTCCACATACCATTGTACTCGTAGGGAACTTGTACTCAAATCAGGAGGTAGTTGTGTGAATAGAATAAGAGAATTCTGAATGGTTTTTTTAAAAAGAAAGGTGTAAGTCAGGGTTGTTTCCTTTCACCAGACCTCTTCAAGCGACCTCTTCAAGCTGTGTGCTGAGCAAACCATCAGAGAAGCTGGATTACATGAAGAAGAGTGTGGCACTGGGGTTGGAGAAAGACTCATGAACAACCTGCCATATACAGATAACACAACTTTACTAGTTGAAAGTGAGGAGGCTTGCTGATGAAGCTCAGGGATTGTAGCCTTCCGTATGGACTACAACTGATTATAAGGAAGACCAAAATCACCACAATTGGACCAATGGGTAACATGTTACCTATTTATGTGACAATGAATTCACTGTCCAACTTTCACATGCATATGATGAGAACGTAGATGAGACTACATGATGGTTCATTTAGGTAGCAGATGGAAAACAATGGGGAAAACGTTGAAAGTTGTCAAGGACTTTGTCTTGATTGGATCCACAATAAGTGCTCATGGGAGAGCAGTCAAGAGATCAAAAGACACAGTAGGTAAGTTGACATTACGTCACTCTGCCGTACAATGCCTCTTTAGAGTACTGAAGAGGAGGGTGTTTCTTTGAGGACGAAGGTTCACGTGAATACCTATGGTATTCTCATCGTGTGTTCTCATCTATGTTCTCATCATAGGCATGTGAAAGTTGGACGTTGAATAAGGAAGACTGTAGAAAAATAGGTGCATTTGAATTGTGGTGCTGGAGAAGAATTTTGAAAGTCCCATGGACCGCTTAAAGGACAAACTGACCCGTATTGGGAAAGGCAAAAAGCCAGAGTGCTCCTTAGCGGCAAGGATCACAAGACTTTGTCTTAGATAGTTTGGAAATGCTGTCAGAGGAGAGCAGTCCCTGCAGAAGGACTACGTATTTGAGAAAGTGGAGGGGCAGCGAGAAAGAGGAAGGCCCTCAATGAGATGGATTGACACAGTGGCTACATCAATGGGCTCAGACAAAAATTGTGAGGATGGTGCAGGGCTGTGAAGTGTTTTGTTCTGTTGTGTCTAGGGTTGCTGTGGGTCAGAGCCGACTTGATGGCACCTGACGACAATAACAAGCATCTTTCTGGTACTTTCTGCTGTCAGCCTAGATCCATCTAACAACAGCAGCAATATCCCTTGTTTCACGTCCTCTTCCGAGTCCAGGCTGAGCCTCTGGCAGATCTTAGTCAAGTACTGCTGCAGACTTTGTTGGATGATGTGGCAGTTATATAATCATTTGTCAGTTTGAGGATTAAGAATGTAGGGGTGGAGTCTACCTGTCAATCAGATCATAGTCAATGAGGCCTCTGTGTGGGCATGGTCTTCTCCTGAGAATTCTGGGAAATCCAGTGGTACTTCCTCTTTGGAGGTGAGAGACTCTCTGCTCATACCCTGGGAGACATAGTAGCTGACAAGACACATGGATCCACCGTGATGCAGCCCTGAGTGCTGAGAAGCCATGCAGACTCCTGCCGTGCTGAGATGTTTACAACACCACTGGATTCAAAGACTTTCTACTTACTGGCTGTGATCATCCTGCATTCGGTGTCATTGGATGTGTTTCCTGAGTCTGAAGAGTACTTTATAGACTGATACTGGACATATGGGCTAATATGAGACTTATGGACTTGCTCCGGACTGAGTTGGGATGTTTTCTCAATGCTCAATTGCTCTTGTATATAAACCCCTTTCTTATAAACACATGCATGTTTATGAATTTGTTTCTCTAGTCTACACAGACTAACCAACTACCAGATCTGCCCAGATCTTCAGCAAAATTTCATTTGCATGTGTTATTAATGATACTGTTCTATAGTTTGCATTTTCTACTGATCACCTTTCTTTGCAGTGAGAACAAATGTGGTTGTCTTCTAAACAGTTGGCCAAGTGCTACCATTCAGATTTCTTGGCATAGATAAGTAAGTGCTTCATCAGCTTGTTGAAACAATTCAATTAGTATTCCATCAATTTCTGGATCCTTGTTTTTGTGTAATAACTTCATTACAGCTTGGACTTCTTCTTTTAGTTCCATTTGTTCTTGATCATATACTAGCTTTCGAAATGGTGAAATGTCAATGAATTCTTTTTGGTATGGTGGTTCTGTGTACCTTAACGTTACCACTTGTCTCTCAGGTTGTCATACTGGAGGGACTTGTGTATTGCTGTAATGCTGGACACGATGTCAGTAGTATTTCAAATATCAGCTGGTTGATCCACAGTAAAGCAAGTTTCGACAGAACGTCCAGACAAAGAACAGATGATGATGAAAGAATGGGCTATCCACTTCTCATGAATTGACTACTGAAAACTTTATAAAATGCATAAAGATGCTGATCAGATTATATGATTCAGCTGTGAGTTCCTGCTGAGTATGAAATGATCGATCTCAGAATAAGGAAAGGGGATCTCACTACTAGCAAGAGAGAAGAGTCAGGAGTGGAGCATATTCTTTGGGACCTGAGATGCCTGTTCATGAACCATTCTCACTCCAGAAGACAGCTCTTGACATTGGAGGAGTGCAAGAGAAATACCAACTGTGGAACAAGGAGCCAGGGCAGGAGTGCTTTGGAGCAGGAGCCTGGCCTGGGAAGTAAGAGGTGTCTGAGTACTTGACGGGGTTTGCTGACCCACAGGGCTGTCTTCTGGTAGAGGCTTATAGCTGAGTGGCATGCTCTTTATTAGCACACCTAAAAGAACTTTGTTACATTGCCTGGGTAGGGCAGAGGTCAGGCCCACAGGCTGAGGAACAGAGAGAGGTTTACATGTAGGCATGATGGAGAAGAAACTGTTCTGTATCCTGAGACACAACTTTACCAGGAAACAACTCTATCCTAAAAGCATTTCTCACCTGAATTGTGAACTGTTAACTTCCTAAAGAATCTCACAGTTATGAGTATTGTCCAGAGTTCTGTGTGGCCACTGCAATGAACTATAGAATTCAGATGAGGCGTAGAAAGAGCTGTGGCAAGGATAGTTGGCGTCAGAATAGGGTTAAAAAGAATGGAGGGTGGAGCCATTTCTGACTTCTGCTGTGTGACAATTAACATTGAGAGCCAGAGAGGGTCAGACCCTCATACCCTTGTTTCCTCAAAACATCTACAGGCTTTTTATGGCACTTCAAATAAAATGGAAATCCCTTAGACCTCTTTGCAAAGTTTTGCGTGAAGTGCTCAGCGATCACCTCCTTGACTGCTCTTGGGGCTCTTCTCTCACTTTCTCATTCTTTCCCAGCTTCTCTATCTTCCTTTGGATTCTTCCCCTCCACGAAGGGGAAGATCCCTCTGGATCTTCATGTGGCCTTTCATCTATTAAAATAGGTGGGCACCCCTGGAGGTCAGAGTAGAACTGCCCCATAAATTTCCCATGACAGGTCTCTCTCCTGCAGAGAGGTGGGTGTGTCTGATATACTGAGCTTCCTAATAGCCACCAAGTGTTCTAACCTCTGTGTCACCAGGTTCCTTTCATGTGGTTTTAGCAAACTCAAATGGCATGTCCTCATAGAGACTTTCCCTGTTATATCATCTTATATTTCACTGTACACATAGCACTTCTATTGGATAATAGTCCCTTTTAAATATAATTATTTTGGGGGGCTCGTACAACTCTTACCAGAATCCATCCATCCATTGTGTAAACCACATTTGTACATTTGTTGCCATCATTCTTAAAGCATTTTCTTTCTACTTGAGCCCTTGGTATTACCTCCTCATTCCACCACCCCCTCACGAACCTGTGGGAACAGGTCCAGCACACAGGGAAGTGAGAGGACAAAGTCAACTGATGTGCACACAAACTCTGGAGATCAAGCACGATGGCACAGATCTAACTTTATTACAGCTTTTGCAAGGCTTATATGTGCTTTATTAACCAATCAGATAACTTCTTTGACATACTTCCTTGTTTACAAATACATCCTTATAAGGTCATGGATTTGCAGCATGAAAAACAATCGGCCCAGGCTGCACTCCGGTGGCATAGTGTTTGTGCGTGGGACTGTGGCCTACTGGGTTGGAGGTTCAAATCCAGCAGCAAGGCTGGGCCTCCTACTCCCACCACCAGAGGGCAGTGATGCCCCCAAACCCAGAAAAGCAATTGGCCAACACTGAGGGCTATGTAAATGAGGTGTTTCCAGCTAAGTTATGTAAATGAGGTGTATCTGCCTGAGCCAGCCCATTCAATTGTCTCACAAAACTATTTCGTCCAATCACATTACAGGACCAACCACCCAATCATATTACAGGACACTATTGTCCAATTGTATTATAGGATCTTACCATCCAATTACATTACAGGATCTTAGTCATACTTTGGGGAAGCTAGAAACATTCTGATAGGCTGTGTTTCAGAGGATAAAACAGAAGGTTGTCTGATGAGCTGGCCCGGGGTCTTATTTACCTCAAGAGTGGAGTTTTTTCCAGGAGTCATGGAAATGCAGGATACCCAGCAGATTCAACTTGACTCAAGACTGGAATATTCCAGGAGACTTGGAAATGTGGGTTCCAGCTACCTAAGGGTGTGGATACCCAGCAACTTCAAGATCACTCCAGGAGATGCAGCAGCATCCTGTGCTTTCCACGCCTCTCCCCAGATCCCCAAGTCCTGTTGGGACTGCTCGCTCCCCTACAAATCTTTGACATTTTAGAAATTATTATTTTTTGTTATCTCTTACACTGTCCAATGTCTCCCTTCACTCACTTTCCTGTTGCCCGTCCCCCAGGAAGGGGGTTATATGTATATCCTTGTGAATGGCTCTCCCTTTCTATCCCACATTTTTTGGATAATATTCTTATTGGGGTATTGTCTATCTCAGTAAGAACATGATGAGAAACTTCCTTAGTTACATTCACTTCTGTTCGCGCTGCACAAATTGGTACACAATATCGAGGTACCATTTACACCATAATTGGACATGTGCATCTGAAGTTTTAAACAGTAGGCTGGAGGTGCCAGTGTGGTTCTTCCTGTTGATTTTATCTTCTGAGTATACCATTCCAACAGGTTTCCTCTATCATTAAAGAGACAAAGGCACAAAGCTATTATTATCTCTTTCCAGTATTTTCCAACAGGTTTCTCTGCTTTCTGTTTTGTCCTTTTCAATGCATCCTCAACCATGGTATCAATCTTGCTTTTTCATATCTTTGTTGTCTCTACCTTTGATTTCTATCCTATCTTGATATGCCAATTAGTTGCTGTGTGATCTTGGAGCATTATTTTTTGGTCCTGTAATTCCCTATTTCATAGTAATTATAGCCCCCTCACCCCTTCCTCTAGAGCAGCATGAGGATCAAATTATATACATTAAAAAAATAAAGTGCAATACCAGGTTTATAGCAGGTGCTCAAAAAATTTTTTTGATACAAGGGAATGGTTTATATACAAAAGGAATGGAACACTGAGAAAGCATCGCAACCAGTCCAGTTCAAAGTCATAAGTCCGATATTAGCCCATATGCCTGATACCAGTCTATAATGTCTCCTTCTGACTCACGAAGTCACAGGTCAGTGGGTGTAGAATACCAGCACTGGCAGTGGTCTCCCCATGGCTCCTCGCTTCCAGGGCTCAGTGTCCATCAACAGCATCCAGTGGTGGCAGAAGCAACTCATCACTGCCAGGGACCCCATGTGGCAGCTTCAGAGGTCTGGCTCCATCAGGGCAAAGCTGTGTGACTTCTTCTTCGGCTCCTTCAGCTTCTCGGATGCTGCCATCTTGTCCATGATTCATCGTCTCTAAGACTAACTCCCAATAACTGGGGAGATAGCTTCTCATCTCCATCTAGGAAATATCATGAGATTTCCCCGACATATCAGGAGAAAGCCATGCCCACACGGAGTCCTCATTAGCTACTCAATGGCTATCTCCAGAATAACAGGTCAGGCTCCACCCCTACATCTCAATCATGAAATTAACATAAGCACATGACTGCCACAGACCACCCCTTGTTAATTTCACACTTTTACATAACTTTGTAATCATATGCAACTTTCAAATAAACAATAAAATCATATCTATACCTAACAGGATAAAACTAAAATGCATACAATCCAACTCGTGTCACCACCATTTAAAAATAACATTCTATAAGTGAACAAAACAAAACATATCCTTTGCCTTAAAATTGCAATTACATAATATCTACACCTTGATCCTGTAATCCTATGAATATATATTCCACCACCTATGAGAGTTTGCAAGCCAACCACCTCATGCCTTCGTTCCCCCATTTTGGGTATCTAATTTCTATGTTGCCCACTTACATCAACCCAGTGCTCTGAGGAAACAATCATATCCAATGTGACAAATCTTCATTCCAGTTGGAAACTCCTGAAATGTACATCCATTAGCAAAGTCAAATCAGGACAGGCCATACATAAAGTCAGCAGTGATATGCACCAGTTCACAGACTCAAATGGCTTCTCTTCCTCTGGTTGGATTTTGGTCAGCTAAATATGGGCTGTTTCACTTAGCCTCACCAGTGTAGCCATTGATTGCCTTTCCTTTAGACCACGGTCCCATCACACATTCTCAACACGCCTAGCTCTCCCATGCTAGGTCATGAACTTCAGACCAGTCAACCCGCTCTCGTCTCCTCTATTTCCTGTAAACCAAGTCCCACGGGTGTCAGTGGCCAAATTCAACCCGAGTCTTTATTGCTGCAGTTCTCCTACTTCTACTCAAAGAGTAGATCCAGGTGGAAACCTAGCAAGCATTTCAGCCTGCCATAGGTTTCCTTTAACATTCAATCCCAGAGAGGAGTTATCTTCATGATGCCAGATTCCTTCACTTCTGAAAATAATCACTAGTCAGAATTTTCCAGGGAAATAGACTCTATCCTTCTTTATTGGTCAGTCTGACCTTCTCTTGGAATACAAGTATTCTGAGTACTCCAAAAGACTGGGTGGGGCTAATTTCTTCAGAGAAGTCTTTCCAGGTGTGGCCTAAACCCATCTAAGGACAGGGTGGGGTTAATCTCTTCAGAGATGTCTTTGAAGCCGAGTCCTAAACCCTCTAGAGGTCAATGCTTGGCTTGAGGTAACTGGAATTACAAACCCTTTTCATATTTCCCAAGAAACATTTCTATATATCCTTATATTTACAATACTAGGCATAAGAAATCAGTATAACAACATAGTCAGAAATTAAACTTAATTCTTAAAACACGTAAGGTCAATACTTATTAAGCTTATCTATATCCTTATCTAAACTACTGTTTACACAAAAATATGGAATTAGGTCTCTGAAGGTATCAAAACAGATCCCTACTTTAGGTCAGACATTCTGACCTTCTTAGCCATTGTCCTTGAGCAAAATAGGTTATGAGATATTCAAATGGTGGTTTTTTACCCCTGAACTCAAGATATACATTAACAGCATTCATTTTTCCCATTTTGTATAGGAGTAACCAAAGACAGCATCCAAACAAAATAATCAAAACTTTAACTTCCCATATTGTTTCCAGAAAATAACTCAGTAAACTGCAAGGATATATCTGACTTCTGGCTAGCCAAAGAAGTAACAGTGCCCTGAAGCAAAAGTCAAACAAGCTTCTACTTTCCATCTTATGATTAGTTCCTCTAGTACCCCACTCCTAAGGTACCATAATGTGTTAGTCTGGGTAAACTAGAGGAACAAATTTCATAGACACGAATATGGATATAAGGGAATGGTTTATATACAAAAGGAATGGAACACTGAGAAAGCATCGCAACCAGTCCAGTTCAAAGTCATAAGTCCGATATTAGCCCATATGCCTGATACCAGTCTATAATGTCTCCTTCTGACTCATAAAGTCACAGGTCAGTGGGTGCAGAATCCCAGCACTGGCAGTGGTCTCCTCATGGCTCCTCGTTTCCAGGGCTCAGTGTCCATCAACAGCATCCAGTGGTGGCAGAAGCAACTCATCGCTGCCAGGGATCCCCACATGGCAGCTTCAGAGGTCTTCTATCAGGGCAAAGCCATGTGGCTTCTCCTCTGGCTCCTTCAGCTTCTTGAATGCTGCCATCTTGTCTTGTCCGTGATTCATCATCTCTCTGCTCAAAAAATTTACCTTAAAATGAAAGCACCCAGTAATATTGATACTACAACCCACTCTCCAGTGCTATTGGTACCATCTCATGCCGGGAGAAAAACGACCCCCTTCTGTCAAGTAAATTTTCACTCATAGCAGCCCAAGACCGGATTTTTAAGACTGTCATTCTTCATGGAGCAGATAGCCTTATCTATTTCCCTCAGAGCCGAGGGTGGATTTGAACTGTGGACCTTCTGGTTAGCAATCCAACATTTACCTAACATCGATAGCAGGGCTCCCATATTAACAACAGTAACCCTGGGTGGGGACATAACCCTGGGTGGAGACATATTAACAACAGTAACCCTGGGTGGGGGCATTTTACATGGTTTCTTGATCTTCCTTCCTTGTGAGAAAATCTCAGATCTGGTTAAAATTCAAACTATCCAGCCCTGATCTCTGTTGCTGATAGTCTCAGGGATGAGGTTTCTCCCAGGAAAGCTTGAAAGAGCCATTATTCCAGTTCGGGTGTCTCCAGTATGCAGGAATAAGGCAAGCACTTGTTCCCCTTCAAGCCCTGGAAGCCGTGCCCTGGTGGTGAACTGAGGTTCCAGGTCAGCTGAGATTGCTCAGGTGGGGATTGAGAATAACAATGTTGATGATCTTATGACCCAATAGGACAGAGTAGAACTGCCTTTGTGGGTTTCTGAGGTTATATACCTTTAAGGGAACAGAAAGCCTCATCTTTCTCCTGAAGGGTGGCTGGTCAGATTGAACTACTGACCGTGGTGGTGAAGAGCCCAATGCATACTCACTATGCTGTTTAAGGTAATTTGGGAAATAAATTTTTTTGGAGTGGGGGGGACTGTCATACAGCATAATGAATCCAGAAAGCTTGGCTTCTGTTGACTGACATTTAGGGCATGAAGCCTTCGAAATGAATTTAAAGGATTTGAGGTGCAGAAGGCATGCCAAATAGAATCATGGCATGTTGGCAGAAGTTTGTTTGGCACATGAAGGAAACTGCATAGGCAGATTGGGCATATCCTGGAAAACAACAACACCAACAACAAGCCCCCCATCCCACCAAACCCACTGCCATTGAGCCTGTGTTGACTCATAGTGAACCTATATAGGGTTGCTGATGCTGTAAATCTTTTTTTTTTTTAAATAATCTTGTTGGAGGCTTGTACAACTCTTATCACAATCCATATATCGATTGAATCAGGCATGTTTGATGTTTGTACATATGTTGACTTCATTCTTTTCTAGACGTTTACTTTCTATCAAACCTTTGGTAGCAGCTCTTCCCTCCTCCCATACCCCCCCAGACAGACTGTACATTGTTATTATTTTCATCTCTCACACTGTGGCAGTCGTGGGCTTATGTTAATTTTATCATTGAAATATAGGGGTGGAGTCTGGCCTGCTAATCAGGAGAAAGCCATCGAGTAGCTGATGAGGCCTCTGTGTGGGCATGGCTTTCACCTGAGACTCCTGGGAAATCTCGCGGTATTTCCCTTGTGAAGACGAGAAGCTATCTTCCCCAGTTGTTGGGAGTGAGTTTCAGAGATGATTCATCACGGAAAAGACAAAAGATGCAGCCTCCTAGAAGCTGGAGGAGCCAGCGGTGAGACCACACGGCTTTGCCCTGATGAAGACAGACCTCTGAAGCTGGAGTGGCATGCTGTTGATGGACCTGAGCCCTGGAAGCGAGGAGCCATGGGGAGACCCCTGCCAGCGCCAGAATTCTGCACCCACTGACCTGTGACTTCCTGAGTCAGAAGCAGACATTATAGACTGATTGCAGGCATATGGGTTAATACCGGACTTATGACTTTGAACTGGACCGGACTGGGATGCTTTCTCCATGTCCCATTCCTTTTGTAGATAAACCTTTTCCTTATACCTATATGCGTGTCTCTGAAATTTGTTCCTGTACTCTACCTGGACTAACACACACACCAACCGCCTTTCTCCCTTCCCCCATGTTTTCTGTTATTCATCCTCCTTTAAAGGAGTGTATAGTTATGGATCATCATTGCAGTTGGTTCTCCCTTTCTCCCTTCCTCTCACCCCTCTTCCCCCTACTCTTCTGGTATCACTACTCCCTCTCCTGTTCCTGGGTTCTGTGTGTCATGAGCTCCCATCCCTTTCCATACCTGTGTACATGTTCCAGTCTAGTCTGAATTGAGAAGCAGCAATGGGGGCATGGGAGTTGGGGGTGAGGAAGCCTCAGGAGGCTGTAAATCTCTATAGGAAACTATAATCTCATCTTTTCTCCCTCACAGCAGTTGACTGGTTTGAACCACTGACCTTACGGTTAGCAGCGCAGGCGCGCCACTGTAGTGCCACCAGAACTCCATGGATAGGTCCTTGAGGTCCCTAAATGAGTAAGAGGCTTGGACTTTATTCTTTAGGCAGTGAGCATCACAGCAAGAAGAAAATACACTGAGTGGAGTGTTTTGGGAGGAGCTGGCAGTAGGATGTCAGATGGATGGAGAAAAGGAAAGGATGGCAAATGGATAGGCATGAGGGGACCTAGGATAGCTAAGGTAAGAGGGATGGAGAAGAGAGGGTGTTTATGGTAAAATTAATATAAATTATTAGTAAAATTAATAGGATGCATACAATTTGGCAAGTGGGGATACAAAAGGACAAGGGATAGAGTGACATAAAGATGCCAGGAAGGTTCTGAGCTTGGGTGGCCTACAAGAAACCAGCAGTGCATAAGGACAACACAGCATAATCAGAAGGAAAGGGAGTTGTTCCATTGTGGACAACAGGAATCTGAGGTATCTGCAGGATGTTCCTGGGTGCACAAAGGGATTGTATTTGTTCACTCCCCCCAAGGTTGGCAGTTCATACCCAACCAGCAGCACCTCAGAAGAAACACCAACAATCTGCTTCTCCAAAGTGTGTGGCCAAGAAACCCCGAGCATGCAGGCCTACTTGGCTCCATACAGGGTTGCCTAAACCAGCATCAGCTTGACGGTGACCGCTTTTTGTTTCGTTTTATTTCGAAAAGAGATTTCCAGGTGGAAACTCAGACTTGAGGAATGAATGTGAAACGGCTCTGGAGAATCCAGGCTCCTCTGCATCGAGGAGAAGACAAAGCAGTGTAAAATCACTAAGATTTCATAGAGGGAGGAAGGACAATCTATTCATTCTGGATAAAGAAAAAATGAGAGGCTGGACAAAGTAGCCGAGTGCTCTGGAGCCAGCGAGAGCTAGAATTTGAGCCTGAGCTCTGCCATGTGTTATGTGTACACCACTGGGGAAGTTACCTACTCTCTCTCAGCCTCAGTTTCCGTGTCTGTAAAGTAGGGAAGAAAATGCTATTTTTTTCTAAGGGGGTGGTGGTGATGAAGTTGAAATAAGATGATATATGCTTGGAAATTTGCCTGAAATATAAATCCTCCATAAAAGCTACCCATTTCAAAACGCATTACCACCAGTAATGGAAATAAGTGCAGAGCCTGGGTAAAAGGTTGAGGATGGGAAGTCAGAGATGAAGACGGACTATCGCAGAAGAGGATCAATGAAGTCCAATGTGCAGTGTTAGGAGAGAGGGCCACGGACTTGGTGGCCCCTGCTATCAGCTGAGGGGGGGCAGAGTGCATGAAGATGCCATCAGATTTGGACAAGGGAACTGCTTTGGGAAAGCAATCGCGGCAGAGGTCAGGTCAAGCACAGGGCAAGGGAAGTAAAGTGGAATTTAGAGCTGGAAGGAAGGAAAAAAATTGAAGTTTGTTGATGATGAGAGGAGAGAAAATATTTATAATGAAAGCAAAGCTAAAGGGATTCATGGCCAAGGCTCTGTGCCCATGTCCTGCCAGACCTAACACTGTTTTAAAAAAATTGCATGAATTAAATGGAGAATGGGTTTAATTCTGCTGTTTTCTCGAGAAAAAATTTGCTAAGGAATTGAGTGCAAGGGAGAAAGAGAGAGAAATGTAGTGAATGCGACCAAGTATAGAAATTCATATAAGAAGGATTTCTTAAGTTATGCCAGGGAATATTTGCTTTCAGCATTTCTTAAAATTTTTTTTCAGAGAAAATATGTAGCTTAGAATGAAGAAGATTTCCTTTGAGAAAAAGCTTTAAAGATAGTAATAATCTTAATTAAATAGTCTTTCATATTCAGAAGGGAACAAAATTATAAATATACATACAAATTTCAACCATATGTTCTTTTTAATGATATTAATATATCTCTAGAGATAATAGTCAAGCTTCTTCCTAATTAGGTAGTATTTTATTAAACCGAATGAAATATCATGCTAGTTTGAACACCATTTTAAGAATTAAATAACATTCACAGTCTCAGATAAAGAGAGCTTTTACCTTTTTCCCTCCATATGAAATATTAACCCCAACCCCACTGGAGGTGAGACAATTCCAGCTCATATTGACCTTATCGCTCCATTAGGTTGGAAGCAGACTGCCTTTTTGTTCTCTTGTAGAGGGGTGGGTGTGCTCAAACCACCAACCTTTCAGTTAGTGCTATAACACTTAACCCTAGACTATCTTATGGAAAATGTTGGTGCTGATCAAAAATCAGTCTTAGGATGAAAGAAGCAACAAGTCTCCTTGTTCAGTGAAGGCAATTAAAATTCTCTAAGATTTTATCAAGCATATACACCCACTCCTGACTGACTGACAAAGTTAGGGTCCAAAGACCAGGTTGTTTTGTGAAAATCAGCGGTATTTGAAAATGGAGAATGAACACATCAGATCACAAATAGAGAATGACTACATCACTACTGTGTTAGTTCATGTAGACTACAGAAACAAATCCATAGACACTCATATATGTATAGGAAGACATTTATATACAAAAACAGTTGAACATTGAGAAAACATCCAAGCTCAGTCCAGCTCAAAGTCATAAGTCCTATATTAGCCTATATGTCTGATATTAATCTATAAGTCCTCTTCAGACTCACGAAGCACATACAGTGACACCAGGACAATCACAGGCCAGTGGGTGCCGAGTCTTGTATATCCAGGGGTGGTAGAAGCATTTCAGTACTGGCAGGGGTCTCCCCATGAATCCTCCAGTTTCCAGGGCTCAGGGTCTATCAGCATGCTTCCATAGGTCTCATCAGCTGCAATGTCTCCCAGGGAGTGAGACAGATAGCGTCTCCTACCTTCAAGAAGGAATGACCACATTTCCCAGAATTCTCAGGAGAAAGCCAGGCCCACACAGAGGCCTCATTGGCTATCTCCGGATTGACAGGCCCAACTCTACCCCTACGCCCTTAATCCTCAAATTGACACCAGATTAGGTGACTGCCACAAAGACATAGCTGCAAAACTATATTATTAGATAACTACCACACCACGGAGGTGAGGCATGACCCAGTCAAGCTTACAGAGAATCTTAATCGTCAAAAATTATAGATCCTCCCAAATAGAATAACCAGAAGTTAAAAATGTGAGTGTATCAATTACCATATAGAGATGAATTCAAACTTCGCTGCCATCAAGTAGATGCTAACTCGCAGTGCCCCTGTAGGACAGGGTCTAACTGCCCTGGGAGTTTCTGAGACTGCAACTGCTTCTGGGAGTCGAAGGCCCCATCTTACTCCTTAGGAGTGGCTGGTGCTGTGGAACTGCTCACATTGCAGATTAGCATCCAAAACTTAACCACTGTGCCACCAGGGCTCCCATGTAGATGTTGGAAAGGTGGTAAAATGAAACAAACCAAACCTATGACTGAAGAAGACCCTGGGGACCAAGTGGGTTGAGTTGAGTTTTATTTAATTTTTTTTTCTTTTAGGACATTTATTACTTGCAATAATTATAGAAGTATTATATGATTATAAGAGAGATCTTGAGTGTAGAGGGTTTCTGATCACTGCAAGTTGAGTGGTTCAAACCAACCTATTACTCTTCAGCAGAAAGATGAGGCTGTGTTCCTCCAAAGACTTACAGTTTCAGAAATCTTTTTTTTTTTTTTAACATACCAAAAAATTTTAGTGTAACCCAGAAGCCAATTGGAACTTTATCTTTGGTTTTTTTTTTTAAATTCATTTTATTGGGGACTCATACAGCACTCATCATAATGTATACATACATACATACATACATACGTTGTGTCAGTAGTTACATCTTTTCTGGGATGGGGTGGAAAACTATTTCAAATATTAGGAATGCACCCTTTAGCATGGATTACAACTCAATGCTAAGACCAAACCCCTCACAGCTGAATCAATACGCAGCAAACATCATGATACATAGAGGCAAGATGGAAGGGATGAGGGTTTTGTGTAGCTTGGGTCCATAATCAATACGCAGAGGAGTGGCAGTGAAGGAGTGGCAGGGCATAGTGCCTTGGGCACATGTATTGGACAAGACGTCTGTAAGGTGTTGAAAAGCAGGGAGGTCACGTTGAGGATTAATGTGCTCTTGAAGTTGCCTCAGATGCATGTGAAAGTTGGCTATAGAAGAGGGAAAGTGAAGAAGAATCAATGCGTTGGAATTCGCGATGCCGGCAAAAAATATTGACAGTGCCATGGATTGCTAAAAGGACAAGCCAATCGGTCTTGGAAGAAGTACAGCTAGACTTCTCCGGAGAGGCCAGGATGGCGAGGCTCTGACTCACAGGCTTTGGACATGTTGTCAGGAGAGACCAGCTGCTGGAGAAGGACATCCTGCTGGGTAAAGTGGAGGGGCCAGAGCCAGGCTCTCCGTGCGTTGAATTGACACGTCGGCTGCAGCAGAGAGCTCAAGAACAGGGACCATTGTGAGGACGTTACAGGACCTGGCAATGATTTGCTCTGTTGCACAGAGGCTTGATGGCACCCAATAACAGCACACACTATTAAAGTAGTAGACACTAATCGGAGACATAGGCATATCTTCAATTCTAAATATTTACATACACCATGCGTGAAATAGACATGTGAATGTAGATGCAAAATTCTAAATTAGATACAGCAAATAGTTTCCAAGAGTGTATCTAATGAACAGTAAAATAGCTACAGCTTATTCCAAGAAAGTAAATATAATTCAACATTAGGAAATCTGTAAACATAATCCATTAATCAAATGGGAAAAGAGCAAATCAATGTATCAATGTAAAGGGCATTTGACTAACTCCAGCAACAATTTCCACTAAAAACTCAAAGTAATATGAATGATTTACTAAAACTAACAACAAATATAACAAATATAATAATTAGTGTTAAAATAATGACTATTTTGACTAAAATTAAGAACTAGAAAAGAATGCCTTCTCTTGCCATTATTACTGACATTGTCTGGGAGGTTCTTGCAAATATAATAAAAAATGAAATTGCTAATAAAAATCCTGGGAGAGAGGAGAAAATAATGTTTTTTTATGACAAGATGATTACATATGTTGAAAAATCCAAGAAGATTCAGTGTAAATCTCCTGGAGTTAATCATTTGCTTAGAAATAGAAATTTTAACAAGTGTTCAAGTAACGACATCAAGGATATAAAATAGGAAGACATTTAAGAAATGCACAGGATTTATATGAAGGAAATGAAATCTTATAGCAGGACATAAAAATATATATACACAAGGAGAAATACCATGTTTTTGGATGGGTAGACAACATTAAAGACTGTCATCCCTATCATAAACTTAATGTAATTTTTATTAGAATCCCAGGAGCTGTGGGAGGATGGATTTGGTAAAAATATCTTCAATGTTGTACAGAAGAATAGGTATCTAAAGGTGGCCTAGAAAAGTGTAATCAAAAGAGTAGTAAGGGAAGATTTACCCTATAATATATCTGAGCATGCTGCAAATTGAATGTTGCATGTGAATAGATAAGCAAATCAGAAGAAGAGAAGAATGACTTCATGAATAGATACTGGGGTGTTTAAGCATCATCTACCAACCTAGAGGTTAGTGGTGTGAACACAGCCAGTGGTGCTATAGAAGTGGTCTCTGAAGAAAAATTAAAAAAAAAAAAAGAAATGATCTCTGGTGAGTATTTTTGTTCTCTCTCATCACTGTTCTGGTGGGAGTAGGAAGTTCAGTCTTGTTCCTGGAGAGCTGCTGCTGGATTTGAACCATCAACCCTGTCAGTCACGGTCCCACACACAACCACTGCGCCACCAGGACTCAGCTCTCTGGTGAGTATTATAGCCAAGAAAATCCTATAAATCTGTTCTACTCTGCAACACATGGGATTGCCATGAGTTGGGATTGACCTGATGGTCATGGCTTTTCTTTTCTTATTAGAAAGTTGATGGTTCAGCTAAGTGGGAAAATGATGTATTCTATAATACCTAGTCCTGGTATTGTTATTTTTTGCTATCCCCTGGAAGGGAAGTTCAGATGCTTATCTCCACATACACATAAAACTGCAGACAGATTAACAAATGCAAAATAGAAAATTAACACTATCTTGCAATAAAATCTGCTAGACAAATGACATTCCTAGATTTTCTAAACAAGGGGGTGGTAGGGCAAAAAGACCCTTTTAAATTTAAGTTAATCATATAAAAACCCTCTTGTATATGCCATAAACAAATGATCCTTTGGGAAGAAATATATGTAGTGCAGAAAATAGGTACAACATTGTAATCAAATCATACCACAAACTCTTACAAAAGACAAATTTCTTGTTAGTTACTATTGCATTGGCTTTGATTCTTGGTGACCCTCAGTAGACTAGAACAAAATGTTGCCTGGTTCTATTATCATATTTATGATCATTGGTAAATGAATGACCAAAAGTAAATGAAAACAACAACAACCACCACCTCATAACATAAACCGGCTACTGTTAAGTCAATTGTGAGTCCTGGTGAGCCCATAAATGGCAGTGTTCTGGCCATATATTTGAAAATCTCTCAAAGTTGAGATTTTCATGGCTGTTACTTTTCAGAAGCAGATTGCCTGGCTTTTCTTCTGAGCCACCTCTGAGTGAATTTTGAACTGCTAAAGTCTTGGCTAGTAGTCAAGTACCTCTAGAGACTCCTAAAGAGAAACTAAAACCATTTCCTTTGAGTTGATTCCAACACATAGTGACCCAGTTGGTCAGTGCAGAACTACTCTATAGAATTTCCAAGGCCATGAATCATCTTACGCAGACTGCCACATCATTTTTCTGAAAAGCAGCTTATAGCCTTTTTTTTTTTTGTGGCATCACTGCCCTAGTGGGAGTAGGAAATCCAGCCTTGTTCCTGGAGAGCTGCTGCTGGATTTGAACCGTCAACCCTGTGGGCTGCAGTCCCGCACGCAACCACTATGCCACCAAAGCTCAGCCTTTTGATTAGCAGCCAAGTACTTAATTTTCTTGAAAAACAACAACAACTTTTCATTGTGAACTGGATGCGGGTTTGCAAAGTATACCTGTTTTCCACTCACATTTTATTTCATGTCATTGATATAACAAATGGATTTGGGACTTTCACTGTCAACCAAAGCTTTCTGCAAACCAGGTGTTCAGAATTTAAGTTCTGCTACTGTTGCTTCCTCTGGATTGGGATTTTATTATTTACAATACTTGGATCACACAAGCTGTGTTTCTTCCCTCTGAGTTGCTGCCTCACTTAGATGGCTTTATGAAATAAGTTTGCTAGTATATTGTCTTTTTAATACTCTGAAATGGTTCACGTAGGATTGGTATCGACTCTTCTGTATTGCTAGTAAAAACCATTTGGTCCTGGATTTTCTTGATGTTGGGAATTTTTAAATGACCAGATATATTTTTTCTTGTGTTATAGGTCAGTCGAAGTTTTCCACATCTGCGTTCATTTAGGTAGGTAATGTTTTTCCCAGAAATTTATCCATTTCTTCCATATTTTAAAACTTGTCTGTTGGGTCTTAAAAGGCTTGAAGATAAACAAACAGCCTTCTAGCTGAGAAGCAACACAGACCACATGGAAGAAGCACAACAGCCTGCGTGATCATGAAGTGCCCATAGGATCAGATATCAGGCATCAAAGACCCAAAACAAAAAATCATATCATTGTGAATGAGGAGTAGTGTGGAGTGAAGACCCAAAGTTCATCTGTAGGCTTTTGGACATCCGCTTACAGAAAGGTCGTGGGGAGGTCAGCAAGTCAGTGTACAGTACAACACTGATGAAACATACAACTCTTTTCTAGTTCTTTAATACTTCCTCCCCCATCAATTTTACCATACAAATAAGGATAGACCAGAGCATGTACATGGGTACATATACGAGCTGTAAGCACAGGGAATTCAGGATAGATATTCCTCAGGACCAATATTGAGAGTAGCCATAGCAGGAGGATGAAGAGAAGGTGGGGAGAGAAAGGTGGAACCAATCACAATGATCTATCTATAGCCCTCTCCCTGGGAGATGGACAACAGAAAGGTGAGTGGAGACATTGATCAGTGTAAGATATGAAAATATAATAATTTATAAATTGTCAAGGACTCATGAGGGAGGGAGGGTGTGGGGTGGATGAGAAACAAGGAGCTGATCCCAGGGCTCAAGTAGAAAATGTTTTGAGAATGATGATGGCAACAAATGTACAAATGTGCTTGACACAATCAATGGATGTTTGGATTATGATTAAAAAATGTATGAGCCCCCAGTAAAACGATTTAAAATTTTTCTTGGAACACAGTTGTTCATAATACTGTGAGATTATCTTTTACATTTCGGTTGGTTCTCTTGTGTTGTCACCAGTTCCACTTATTATTCATAACATTGCTTTTTTCCCCTTGTTTACCTTTGTTAGGTTTGCCAGTGGTTTATCGATTTTGTTAATTCTTTTAAAGAACCAGCATCTTGTTTTGATTTTTTAAATAATTAATTTCTGATTCATTTCTTTCTGCTCTAATCTTTATTACTTCACATGGTTGATTTTTCTAAGGTGTGCATACCTAGCTAGTGTTGTTGCTTACTGTGTAGATTTGTCTATTGTTTGACTTAAAATTGAACCCTGAGAGTAAGTTTAGTTTTAGGTCTGAAGTGACTAAAGGTTGTATTTTTGGGGGTTCCATTAGAATCTGTCTGCTAATAAGCCTAGTATTTTTTATGCTTTTGAATATTGTTCCACACTTTTCTACCATTCTGTGCAGGACTTTTAATGTGAAGCATTTCAGAACAGCTATTCATTGCTATCTAATTCTTCTCATCTCAGGTTTATATTTGCAAGTTCACTAGTCCATTGGACTAATTGTTTCCTTGTGTTTTCTCTTTTCTTCACCTTCTTTGCTCTGGATAGAGAGAGATAAATCGTGAACCATAGATGGCTACTCATAACCTTTTTAGATCCCAGTTGCTACTAATGAAAGTAGGATATGAAACATTGTCTTTGTAGATTATGTTCTGCCAATTGATCTTGCTGTACCCTAAGACTATGATTCTGAGCCCACTGTCTCAGAGATTCATTTCCTCAAGGTGCTTGGTTATGGCTAAGAAGTTTACCCCCAACAGGGCTCCTTAAAGACAAGCTATGTTGGGCAGATAACCCCCTCAGGACCAGTAGTGAGAATAGTGATACCCGGACGGGCAGGGGAAGGTGGGGGGCGGGGGGAATGGATCACCATGATGTACGTATAACCCTCTCCCTGGGGAAGGGAAAGAGAAAAATGGGTGAAGGGAGACATCAGTCGGTGTAATACATGAAAAAATAATAACAATAATTTATAAATTAATAAGAGTTCATGATGGAGGGGGGATAGAGGAAGGAGGGGGAAATGAAGAGCTGATACCAAGGTCTCAAGTAGAAAGAAAATGTTTTGAGAATGATGATGGTAACAAATTCACAAATGTATTTGACACAATGGATGTATGTATGGATTGTGATAAGAATTGTACAACCCCCCAATAAAGTGATTAAAAAAAAAGCAATGCACTACAAAGTGATCAAATAATTAAAATAGGCATTTTGTAAAATAGCACATCCAGTTTCTAACACACACACACACACACACACACAAAGATGCTGGAATTCAAAGTTATAGTATGCAGGCTAAAGCAACAATGAGAATAACTAATTCTTACTTATAATAACCATAACAGAACCCACAACCATTCTGACTCATAGTTCCCTTTATAGGGGTTGTGATGGGTAGGTTTGTTATGCCAACATGGCCACAGAAGATTGGTGGATCTGTTGTGACGGCACAGCCAATGAACACGCGGGATGAATTGAAGGGCAGATACAGGAAGTGCTTCGCAAGTCCCGCCCCCTCTCTCTCTCTCTTGTTGCTTCCTGATCTTCGGACTAGAGAGCGGCCTTGTTGGTCCTGTGCCTCGGCCTTCAAGCAACACTACCTGTGAGACACCTAATCGTGGACTGTGTCACTGTGAGTTGAGGATCCTTCAAGCACTACTTCGCCACGCTTCTGGGATATACATCTCTTGAGCTGGGGACTGTTGGACTCTGTTATCTGGCTGACTGTTGGAGACAGTTGGTGACTGTTGGTGACTGTTGCTCTGCCGTTTGTGGCCTGTGACCAGATAGCCTGGATTGCTCTACAGAGGACTATTCAGCGGCCCTCAAGGATTGAAGCACTGCTAGTCTTGTAGTTGCCTCACGCAAGTGAGTTGGACTGAGCGATCTGTATTGCCTTATAGTTAACTTGTTATCTTTTTATCTTATATATCTTCCTCAGTATATAAACATATAAAAAGGCATTACTAGTGTCCTGAATTTTATTTCTCTAGAAGAACCCTGTCTGACACAGGGGTTTTAAGACTATACATCATTATGAGAGCAGCAGCCCCATTGTGCTTTGGAGAAATGACTGGTGTATTTGAATCACCAATCTTTCATTCAGTAGCCCAACACCGGACCGATAATACCATCAGCACTCTTACCTCTGTAGATTGAAGGAAAAAACAGAAGAAGTACCTGTTGACAGCTGGTAGGATGTAGAGAAAAGGGTTTTGTATGCTTTGCTGAAGGAAATGTGAGCTATTTCAGTCTGTTTAGAAAGCAGCACCTTTCAAAGCTAAAAATATATCTTTCCTTCAACCTACAAGTACCTCTTATGGACTTTCTTTTATAAAAATGAGTGCACAAGAATGCAAATAAATTCTGATTCAAAGGGGTTTATGTAAGATATTGTTCAGTGAGACAAGCAAGAAATCTGAAAATACATAAAATGGAATTCAATTTTTATAGAACAATTTCAGTTTTAATGTGAATATATGAGATTATGTGAATATGTGAGATTTAATGTTGCTCTTCTACCCATCCTTTTTCTTATTCCCACAAGATGACCTTGTGCTGATGGGTCTGGGTAAGAGAAGATAGGATTCAGTTGTGAGTGACTGTTGATAGAATTAATTATGATTGTCGGGCTGAGCCCAGGTGGCATAGTGGTTGAGTGCGGGACTTCGACCCATTGGCTTGGTGGTTTAAATCAAGCAGCAGCTCACCAGGAGCAAGGCTGGGTAGCTCCCACGGCCACCAGAGGGCAGTGATGCCTCCCCCCCAAAACAAAACAAAACAAAACAAAACAAAAATTATGATTGTCATCCTACAGGGTATAAAATGAGTCACTTCAGAATTAGGGAAAATCTTACTACCAGCAGAAGAGAAGAGTCATCAGTGGAGCATGTCCTTGGAATCATGTATTGGGTTGAGTTTTCTAGAGTAGTAAAAATAGTGATATTCATACATGTGTGAGAAAGAATTTGATATCAAGAATTTTACACCAAGAAAGTAACCCAGCCCAGTCCAGCTCAAGGCCATGGGTTCAAAGTTAGCCAGCCCTCCCTTCTATCTCATGCTGTCTCCAGTGGATGAAGCAGAAAAGTGAAGCCAGAAGCTTGGAGATCCCAGGCTGTGGAGGCAGAGTCAGGTGGATCCAAGGACGGAAGGAAAATGGGAAGATGCTGACAGTTCTTAGGGAGCAAGATGCAGAATTCAAGCAAGCAAGAAACCAGAGAAGTGCAAGAAAGAGAGAGAGGTTTTTGTTGTTTCTCCTGTAATAAGGCCACACGCCCAAGAAAGCATCATCAGGCTATGACATGATTGATCATTTGGACTACAAGCCCACCTCTACACAGGTGCCATCAAGTTGATATAAAATGTAACCATTCACAGATCTCAAGATCCCCGTGCATTGAAAAACTCCTTGGTCCGGGGGATCACCTTGATACCAGAGACAGAAACAGAACCATGAGCCAGAGTGTGAGTCAGAATGGGGGGCCGGCCCCACCCACAGAACAAATAAGGCTGAGTGCTCTTGGCTGGCTTGTGGAGTACGGTACCTTAAGGCACTTAACGATAGAACTGAGTTTGCTGACTTACAGAACTAGAGCTCTGCACCTTTGGGCTGAGGCTTATATTAGAGTAGCAGGATCTTTGGGCATCTATTGGCAGTCCTAAAACAGGATATTTTACATGAATTATTGTATCCAGCATATTTATAATCTATTGACTTCCTTGATAAGCCTATAATTGTGACCATTGTCTATCAGTGGTCATTGCAATGAATTATCAAGCTGAAAAGTAGACAGTGCTATGGATGGACAGTGGTGTACGAACTGGTAGAATGGACATGTCAGACATTAGTGTCAAGGGAATTGACTTTAGGTAGTTGAGGCTGGTAGTGGTGATTATCCTCCCTTTCATGTGCAGTTAGAGGAAGTCAAATGTCATCCTTATTTCTTTCTCACAGATAAATACTATGTTATTGATATAGATTTCTGTGGTATTGAGAGAAGAATGGTAAAAGCTAATATCATTTCTTGAATAAAATTTTTACACAGTACATTTAAGGAATTCTAATTTTTCCAGGTCAAAATTTTAATGTACTAAAATTCATTTTGTAAGGGCCCATTCTTTCCCATGCCCATTGTGTTGGGGACTAAATATGAAATAGTTAGCAATTTTTCAGTTGTAGCTCTATGAATTTGAACTTTTGCTGTTGTGAGGCTTTTTTTCTAAGCTATTAGTTTTAGCAATCCAACTCTTCTGGGTCAAATGATGAAATAAAAAACTGTTAAAGACTAGAAGGACATTCCATTCATTTATCAATCTTCTAGCTCAAGTTTTGCTGTTTTCAATATTAAAAAAAAGATTTGTAAAAATTATTTCTGCAAGCCATGTGTGGCAGTCATGTACCTATGTCAATTTCATGATTGAGATGCAGGGGTGGAGTCTAACCTGTTAATCTGGAAATAGCCAATGAGGTCTCTGTGTGAGCACGGCTTTCTCCTGAGAATTCTGGGAAGTCTCGTGGCATCTCCCAATTGGAGAAGAGAGACTTCACTCAGTCTCCAAGACTATGAACCACTGACAAGATGTCAGCATCCGAGAACTGGAGGAGCAGCTACATGGTCTTATCTTGATGGAACCAGACCTCTGAAGCTGGAGAAGCCATGTGGAGACCCCTGCCAGCACTGAGTTGCTTCTACCACCACTGGATACTGTTGATGGACCCTGAGCCCTGGAAGCAAGGAGTCATAGAGAGACCCCTGCCAGCGCCAGGAGATATGCTTGAAGGGGGTCAGAGATATTGGACTTATGACTTTGAACTGGACTGGGTTGGGATGCTTTCTCAATGTTCCACTCCTCTTGTATATAAACCTTTCCCTGATATCCATATGCGTGTTTATGAATTTGCTTCTCTAGTCTACCCGGACTAACACACCATGTTATGAATTGGATGAGTAGTGAATGCATATATATATTTTTTTGTTACGTAAGGTTTTCTTTTATTTAAAAGATCATTCACAAAATACCGTATGCATAGATTTCCTTTCTGTCATACAGCTGAATGTGTGAAGTGTTTGGAATCCCATTCTTACATGAAAGTCACCTGGGGGAGGAGGAGGGGGGAGCCCGGCGGGCTGGGTGCGTGTCTGGTTCTTCATCTTTTCCACACTGAAGATATAAGGAGGTCATCTGAAAGCATCGGGTTTGAGTACAACCACACAATGCATGTCTTTCTTAAATTAATAAGGATTGGTGTTACACAAATGGTTCTTATCTCAGAAGCAGAGAAGACGGGTGGGAGCAGGGAAGGGAAGGGAGCTGAGTTCTATAAATTGCTGGAACCTGGGCCTTGTACTACAGACACAGTAGACGCCAAGGCTGGCGAGTCGACGGTGACCAGCTACCTAAGCACACAACCCTGCCGGGGTCAGGCCACCTCACCCGTCCTCCCACCACCCTGGCCAGCACCGC
>PVJH01015696.1:0-52680 GCA_004026705.1 Nesogale talazaci | reverse complement strand
CTAATTACTATGTACCTACTTTATTCAATTTACTTGCCCTTTTTTAATCATTGTCTGTCTGATTATATTTTGCTAAAGAGCTCGAACTGTATTTTATTATTTGGCCAAATGTTTTAATACCTTCACCCCAGGAATAAACTACCACCATCCTTTAAGATTTAAGATAAGAAGGTAATTCACACAGCTATGCTACTCAAACCAATTTACTATCTACAGGCACTAATGTCAAATTGATAAGATTTTAAAACCTTCACGGGCACAACAAATGTGTGTGCAATCAGTACGAATGTAAAAACATACACACTTATTCACATATCAATAATCAGGACTCAGGTGTATTAGCCTTGAAGCCTAAAGCTGTGGAAAGGAGTCAATATTCCAACTCTGGGCTGGGTTCCTCTTTTATGTTTATTAAAGAGTGCCGTGAGTATTCCCTTAACACAACACATTCTATTTTATTGCAGTTGTTTACCTATTCATCTCCTTAACTAAATTGTAATGTTTGGGATGGTGGAGATCAAAGCTTTCTCATTTTTTCTGTAAGGCATAATGCAACCCAGTTTCAGAATCAAAGAATGTTTAAATATAGCATGTGAAGTAACTACACCTCTTAGTCTGTATATAACCAAGAAATAGACACATGTATGTGCATCTGAGGTGAAATAGCTTAATTCAGTAGAATTCATTAAGTAGGGAGATTCGTGTCTTTAGGGGCATAGGGTTAGGAAGATGCATATATTTTCTGACAGTATCTATGTGCTCAGAGTACTAACAAGTATTTATGTACTCAATCAATTTATTAAAATATAATATGGATACAATAATATTTAGACCATATATTATATATCCTCACTTATTGACTTGGTTAGATTCCAAAGACCAGGTTGTGATGCAAAATTGGGAGTGTACAAGGAGGAGGAGGCGACGACTATGGAGACGGCCCCAGAGTACTCTCCCAGGAATGCATCACAAAACTTTTGCAACTCCCAAGAAGCATTGTGTGTGAAGAGTCGGACCTTTCTGATGAGCTATTTTATGGACAGACTGGTTATCTGTGTGCTTTACTGTACCTGAATACAGAGATTGGCCCAGACGCCTTGTGTGAATCAGCCATTAAAGTGGAAGTCAGTGCTATTATTGAATTCGGGAAGAATTTGTCAAGGGCAGAGAGAAAAATGAAGGGATGCCCTATTTTATATCAATGGCATGGGAAACTATGTTGGGGCAGCTCATTGCATGGCAGGAATCCACTACATGTTAATGCTACCAACAGCAAAAGTGGACAAGAAACCTGAAACCTGTTGATACCCAGTGTCAATTATGGGCATCGCAACAAATTCTGATCTGGGACTTGCCTTAAACAATGAGGCACATAGATAGGTCCACTGGCAGCCTGGTGCCCCTGGTATCTCCACCTGCTTAGGCAAGCATACAAGGTGTCTAAGGAGAAGTACTTGAAGGATACTAGTGGGTGCAGTGATGTGATCTGGCAGCCGTTGCTTTGGATGGGTGACAGTCTCTGCTGGAGACTACTAGAAATGGCTACTCCTTCCTGTCTCTGTACTATCTCACATTGGGGAAGAAAGTTTGTGCCGAGTTTGTAAATTTGTACAGCGGGGTCTAGATTACGGAACACAAGGGTGTCATATTATTGACAGACCCAATGCTGTGTTTGAAGCCATCCACTTCCTCTCTGATGTACTTGGACCAGAGACATCAGTTTCCAGCTTTTGAACTTGGCTCTTCAGAAAGACAACTAAGACACCCACTTGGACCAAAACTGAATAGATTTCTTAGTGCCCGACAAAGACCAACAATGAAACCTGAAAGAGAACAACAACAATGAAAACACCTCCACAGGCCCCCTTTTGTTCCAAAGACCTTGCAGTAGAGCATCAAGGAAGAAGTCAGCTATAGACATGGTGCAGTTCCATTGGCCTCACTGGGATAAAATGTGAGTTCTTCATAGCAGGAAATGAAAAAGGATAAAAGGATGGTTGTTGCCTTTTTTCCTCTCTGCTTAACAGTTGTGATTATAAAGCAACTAAGGATAGGATGGGTTTAGTATCAGAGCCCTGAATTTCCTCTGTCTTACTTTTCTGCCATTCCCCAAATGTGACCATGCCTTGGGGATATTGAAGAAAGCGCATCGACTTGGTCTGCAAAGCAGCAGATGGGAAGGAATGAGGATGAAGGAAAGACACATTACCCATTTTAATGTTGCCTCAACAAGGTCACCAAGTGAAGACTAACACCTAATTTTACTCATAATTTTCAGATCTTGTTGGAATCAGGACTTCCTAATTTGGTGTACCCGGCTGAAATCAGGACTTCACTTTCTTTTTAATTTATTTGGATATGGCCAATTATCCAACGGGAGACTGGTGATTACGCATTCAGACTGTGAATGGATTCTAAACTTGGGAGGGAACATCATTTTATATCGACACAGTACATCACTTAATAAAACAAATTTAACATGCAAATAGTTTTTTCTATTTTTTTTGGGGGGGGAGGGACATACTTTTGTTTTGTTGGGCTCCACTGCCCTCTGGTGGTCGTGGGCACTACCCAGTGCTGCTCCTGAGCGCCATCACTGGATTTAAACTGCCAAGCCCGCAAGCCGCAGTTCCGCACTCAACCACTTACGCCACCTGGGCTCGGCCCCATGCAAATAGTCTTAAGTATATTTTTCCAGCTTCTCTATTTTCTTTGCTCCCCATGCAGGCAATGTGGCATTAGCTGTCATCTTCCATTCCCTCGCCACATCATTGCAATCAGATCTTTGTTCTTAGGAGGAAACTAAGCTTCTCTTAGGCAAAAAGCACTTCCCAATGCTAAGTCCCATAGATTCTTTTGGTTCTTTCATTCCTTTTCTTTCATATCTCATATTTCTTTTGACTGTCCTATCTCTTCCCTATCCTAAAAAGCTTCTCTGGATTATCCAGTATCAGGATCCCCTAGATCTGTAGTAATAAACAGCAATGGAGGCCCATATATGTCTTCTGTCTTTCCAACTGCCAAGAGGCAGCGGTCAGACAAGGCCCTCCTGGTCTATCCTTCTTTTCCTATTGTGGCTCTAACCATTCCTCCCACAGCACTCTATATCTATGATGGTTTTACTCGCTTACTGCAAACGCCGCACAAAACTTACAAACAATGTTCTCTAAAGGGTTTTAGGAGGGAAGTGCACAACTTTTCACAGGTCATGATCAGTCAGCAATAAGGATAAAACCATTGGTCTCCCCAAGCAGCAGCCAAGTCTCTCTCTGGTTCGTAGGCTCTCAGCTCTGTGGTCACTTGACCTTTTTCCGCCATTGACCAGGAAGCCAGTCCCTCTGTCACCCTGCTCCACAGTTCCAAGGTCAGATAGGAGGAAGGTACACTGGGTAGTCTCAGAGTGCCTCTTCTGACTCGCCAACACAATCCATGATTCATCTGCTCTTGGTGACCCCCCACTTTAGATAGACATCTTGGACATGGGTTTATGTCTTCTCTGTTGCTTCTTTCGAGATGGCTCATTCTTCAAGCCAAGGAAGGGAGGTAACAAAAACTGACCAGTCCCTTCTACCAGTATTGCACAAGTCCTATTTGCATAGTCCCATCCGATCATTTGAAAGACCTTATAAGGATTTGGATAGAAGAGACTTATTAAGAAATTACACTATTTTGAGAATGATGATGTCAACAAATGTATGTGTGTTTTGTACATAACAGATGTGTGTATTGATTGTGATAAGAATTGTATGAGCCCCCAGTAAAATGATTTTTTAAAATTACACTACAGTACACCTGTCACAAAAGCCAACAAATGAGTTTAGAAGTGTCTACCATGTCTATTGTCTTCATAAAAATGCTACAAGGAACCCTAATAGCCAAATAATCTAAGACTGTGCTTCCCAAAGCAGACAACCCTGTCAGCTGAAGGGTGCTCTTTGTTCCTGGGGCTGCAAAAGTGCATCCACATTTTATCCTGGATTGTAGGCTATAGTGCAAATGTTTTTAATTGCTGGTGGATGCTGAGTTTGGCCTTGCTTTCTGAAAAGCAGGTGGAAGGCCAAATTCTTTTTGAAAATGATGATCTAAGGGGATCATGCACTTGCTATGCAAATAAGCATCAAGTCAGTCCCTAAACTCCATTTCCAAAGAGTTCATTGTTGTTGATGCTAGCTGGCCTTCATTAGGCACTCAACTCCTGCTGACTGCATACATAACAGCACACAACTGCCCTCTGTGTGCATCCCCTTGTGTGTGTCCGGGGTCTGATCGTTGTGATCCAGAAGATTTTACTGGCTGATTTTAGGAAGAAGGTCACCAGGACTTTCATTTTTTTATAGTCCTAGTCTAGAAACTCTGCTGAAGCCAATATAACAGGAAAGCTACTTACAAGCATCAACTGCTAAACACGTGACAGGTGCCTATGAGGTACATTGGATGGAAACCAAATCTGGGTCACCTGCAAGCCAGGTGAGAATTCTTCTATGGACTTGTCTGTGCCTCTTACAAATAGCTTAGTCACATTGGAACAGAGACTCTAGAGTCCCTATTGTTCCATCTTCTTTCCTCCTTTTTTTTTTTTTTAAGTTTTTTAGGCATCACTGCTCTCTGGTGGTGGGAGTAGGAGGCCCAGCCTTTGCTCCTGTGAGCTGGAATTGAACCTCATTCCAGTGGGCCACAGTCCCGCGCACAACCATTACGCCACTGGGGTTCAGCCCCTTTCCTCCCTTTGATGACTTTCTTTTAGCATTTTTTTTGCAGACTGGTTCTTGCAAGCCTTAATTGATGGTATCATGTAAGGTATCACCTCCCTCCTCCACCTTTCTCATTCTACTGCTAGCTCAACTATTATCTCTACTCCTATTTTAAGTTGCTCCCATATGATTTTCAATATTTATCTAAGGAGGTCCAGAGAGATGTGCCTAGTTTTTAGATGTCCACGGAAACAATAAAAAAATTCTTGAGTCTCCTATAAAATATTCATTTATTCAGTAAAATATAGGACCTACCTGAGTCAGTTACTTTGCTAAACACCAAATAATATGAAAGCATGAATAGTATGTTCAGGGTTATTGAACATAATTAGTGTGCAATCAGGATGAAATGCAGATTAATTTTTGGTAAGCTACACATATAAAATAAGTGAAGAAGTAAAATGTGGGTTGGTTGCTTTGTGACTACCTAAAGGTTTCCTACCCAAGATTTTGGAGTCAGGAAAGGGTTATTAGCCTGACAAAATGGCTTATAAAATTAGAATTAAAAATTTGGGGTAGTGCTCACATAGGCAGCACATATACTAAAAAATTTGGGAGTGTATGTTCAAGAAACTAAAACAAATGAACATATTCTTAGGTCTGATATAGAGCAATAAAACAGGAACCTCTGATACTTAGCATATTTATTTAAATGTATGATTCATCCCTCTTTAATCTGTGCAGCTGGTGGGTAAATGGGTTATTTCAGCCTTTAAAAATAATGCCACCTAACTAATATAACAATAATAAATGCTTATTATTTTTAACAAAATAAAAAATATATTTTAAGTGTGAACAGACAATAATTTGAGTGAACCACAGTCACAGATTTTATAAGATGGGATATCAAATTATGAATCACATAAACTTTGGTACAAAACAAAGATTTGTTTAACTATAACAGAGGTAGTATTAATTAGTCCCTTTGTCCTTAGATCTTAGGTTCTTCCATTATTTGAACTCAGTTAATAAAAATGAATGATTAAGAATATTCATAATTTGTTCCACTCTAAGAATTTTTCATTTCACCAAACCAGTCTTTATAACACCTCTGCAAATGATGTATTTTCATTATTATTGGATTTTACAGATGTGAAAAAGGCAAAAGCAAGTCTAATAACTTACTGAGATCATATTGCTGCAATTAGTTGAAGGCATTTACAAATTCAGGCGGTCTGATTCCTCACTCTACACACATCACACCCTAAAATACCCTGCCTAATATATGTATAAAGTTAATTTTCTGGCTGAGTCCCAGGGGTGTAGTGGTTATGCGTGGGACTGCGGCCCACTGGGATGGAGGTTCAATTCCAGCTCCACAGGAGCAAAGGCTGGGCCTCCTACTCCCACCACCAGAGGGCAGTGATGCCCCCCAAAAAACAAACAAAAAATAATTTTCTTTCATGCGAATGTTCAGATGATCTGTATTTCAGTACATCTTATCTGATATTTTGTTTCTGTAGCCTCTAGTATCTTTGTAAAATTTAAAGTTATGCTGTATGAACATATATGCCCAAGTAATAGCTATTTAACAAAGTGGAATTCTCCTTTTTGCTGTATTTTTCTCTTCCTTTTTAGCTTCATTGTTTATTTCAAAAATGGAAATGCATGTCATACAATTAGAAGCCTTAAGTAATATATGTAAATCCCCATGCAGACCCAGGAAATAACAATCATTATAGTTTCCCTGTTATATTTGTGTTCTTTAGCCAAAGTGCTTAAGGAGAAAAGAAAATTCTGAAGCAAGGATGCAAGAGTCCCATCTAGTGGTGATTTAGGAAAAAAAAAATCAAAGAACACCTAGGGATTGCTTTTCTGAAATGGTTGCCGAGACGCTTTGGGCTATTTTACTTGAGTTCTTTTTATTTCTCACCTTGAAAATTATTTAAGGTCTCCCACAAGAAAGAGCAAGTAAAACATTGGTCTGAATTCCTCTCCATTCTGCACTGCTTTAAGGATGCTTAAAATATTTTAAAAGTATATATCTGGCCCCTGGATTTCATAGACCTAATGTCTCAACTATGTTTCCAGATTTCTAAAAATATAGGATTAGCAGCTTAATTAGGCATAATTTGACAGCCTGATGCTAACAAATGGGTTCTGCGATGTCATATAGATTTAGAAGGCCTAACCACCCATCTAATTTTAATCTAGTACATTTGCGATGGGTAATATCTAAAAACAAAAACAGTTCACATCTAATTTCAGAAGAAATCAGGAGTGAGCTAGGTCTGAACTATATTGGATACAGGGTGCATTACCTGAAGAAGGAACAAATCGGATTCAGAAAACATGCAATAAGAATACTTCTTAGAACTAAGGGTGCTGAGACTTTCTTTTCTTACTTAGGCTAGGTCACTAGGAAGCCAGATCTCTAAAAGCAACACCATGAGTGGTAGAGAGGGTCTAACGAGAATACAGGAAGCCCTCGGTGAGATGGAGAGGTGCATTATCTACATTTCCTCAACAATGGACTCAAACATGGCACAAACTCTGAAAAAATGGCTCGGGGCCAGACAACATTTGGTTATATTAGGCAAAAGGTTGTCATGAGTCAGTCGACACAATAAGAACTAATAGAAAGAACATCAAGATCTAAAAATGGATGAACAGTCTGTCCAGAGAGATCAGTTGGAGGCCTTTAATGTTGTGTCAATGCCCCTAAAAGGCAAATCTGGTATGACTTCTAATTGTCAGTCAAAGTCAAATTCTGATTTCATGTGTTTAAAAATCAAAGACACCATGTAATATCACAAGAAGAAAAGAACAGGAGCTAACACATAGAAAGCACAATGCTGTGTAAACTCCCCATTGTTAACAGCTCATTTGCTATTTCATACTTGGCACTGCATTGCCATAAAATTCAGGGTTTTGGCTAAGCCCCGGTGGCGTAGTGGTTGTGCGCGGGACTGCGGCCCACTGGGACGGAGGTTCAATTCCAGCAGTGGGGCTGGGCCTCCTACTCCCACCACCGGAGAGCAGTGATGCCAAAAAAAAAAAAAAAAAAAATTCAGGGTTTTTTTTCAAATGTTAATCTTCCTAGTGACTCCTTATTGTACCCTGAGGTGATTTAACAGGGAAGTTACTAGGCTACTTGTGATAAATAAAGCATCATTAGAGAATTTTTATCACAAAAATTCATCCAACTATAAAGCATTTCCTTGAACTATTACTACATATTTGAAAATAAATCATAGCACTTACTCATTTTTTACTGAGATCATCTTTTTTTTGTTACTAAATGAGTCGCTATTGTTTTCTTTTGTAGTTCTTAAATGGCTGGGCATTCCACTGCACCACTGTTGATGTCATCTATGTCATGAGGGTGGCGCCCATCATCATTGCAGTCCACAGACTCTTTAATAGTTCCAGAGAGCTCTCGGGCCAAAGATAGGTGCTGCATCTGACAGGCAATGCTGAGAATTTCATCAAAAGTGACATTTCCACTATGCTTTATGTTTTTCTGCTTCTTTCTACCCCTGGGTGGTTCCTTGAGGGCTTTGATGATGAGGGCAGAGGTAGAAGGTACTACTTCAATCTGGGCTTGTCTGGTTTGAATGGTCAATTTCACAGTAATCCGTAAGGCCTTCCAGTCACTAGTTGCCGTGGCAATGTCATCCCCAACCTTCTTTGAAGACAAACCCAGCAGGCCCACCACCTTCTCCACCCATGCACTAAGTAGATGACTTTGATCTCTTTGGGGTCGAACTTGGGCGGCATGGCGGAGGCAGCTGATGTCGGATGAACCCAGATGCGGGACAACCGAAGAGAGTTGTACAGAACCCTTCTTAAAGCCCAAGATAATCATTTTAAGAGTGAAAACAACGAGAAAAAATTAGACCCTTATTTTTTTGAAGTTAACTGATATTTAATTACCCGAACCTGCAGAAATAGTAAAATAATCAGTGTGAAAAAGTCATTAGTTTACACGTGATTATTGGACACTACATGTGAAGAAAATTAAAATCAGAAAGAGGGAGGAGGCTTCAAAAAGTTCTTGGGGAAATGGAATTAAGGAATATTGGAATTTTCCATGAAGTTTTAAGACAGACATACATAAAAGTGCAAAACCAAAACAAATAAACAGGGGCTGAGCCCCAGTGGTGTTGTGGTTGAGTGAGGGACTGAGGCCCACTGGATTGGTGGTTCAAATCCAGCAGCAGCTCTCCAGGAGCAAGGCTGGGCCTCCTACTCCCAGCAGAGGGCAGTGATGCCCCCCAAAAAACAAACAAACAAAATAAACAAAGAACATGTTTTTCTTGAAAGACCCAAAATCTGCCTTGTTTTCTTTACCTGTGAAGAAATCAAGTGTTTACGATAGGTACCAAAGTATCTTACTCTCAACTCACTGCTCTGACGCTGATGCCAGCTCAGAGGGACCCTCCATGTCCCTGTGGTTTCATGACTGCATCTGTTTATGGTAGTAGAATGCCTCATCTTTCTCCCACAGAGTGGGGTTAGCAGACAAATGCTTAACTCACTGTATGATTAAGAGTAAGTATATGCTATATAACTGTGCTTAAAGAATGTACTTAAAAGCAGCAATGAAAGTGATCACTTCCCTTTAGACAGAAGTTCCTAATGATTAAAGTGAGTAGATGCTAACAATTTGCCAACCACAAGGTTAGAGTCTTGGTCATGTGGGTTACATGTTGCACTGCTAACGTCGGGGTCAACTGACACTGTGTAAAAGAACAGTTTCTACTCCCACCCAGACTAATAACAAGAGGGCATATAGTAGAGTGAAACGAAAGGTTGCTAGCTGAAATCAAGCAATACACACGCTACTACCTGACAATCTACTTCTGCAAGGTCTTAAAAACCTCATGAGGCCATTTTAATAGGACTTCAAAAACGTTTGTGAAAAATGAAATGAAAAGATAATGGCACTTTTCCACCATTTTGAAGCTCTTTATTACTGTGCATATACACAGAGGCAGCCAAAAATCAGAATCCATTCAACAGCACTTTTACAGAAAATATTTAGCAATACCTAGGAGGAGTGGGTTAATTTTGTTTTGAAATGCAGAACATGGTCAGCTCATTCCCAGAGAGCTGCTGCTCACTCACAGTGACTCTACTCCACAGCTTTACACAGCTTTCTTTACGGGAGCAGAAAGCCTCCTCTTCCACCCACAAAGCAGCTAGGGGACTAGAACTGCGGTTCCTACGGTGAGCAACCCAACCCGATCTCCTATGTTGCCAGGACTCCTTGTGGATATGTCAGCTACGTGGAAAAGAACTTTCAAAACCCATTAATGTTTCAATTGCTGCGTCATACTCTGATAGGAATGACTTCGAGTTTAAGCAGGGAAACCCAAAAACTTCAACAAAGAAGCTGGTGAAAACTCAGAATGCACTGCTTTGCTGCCTTGGGACAATCCATAGAGAGCCCGTGTGACAGTAGAAAAGGTCATAGTGTTCTCTAGGCTGTAACTTTGGGTTTGAGACTTTATGGGAAGGAGCCTTGGCCGTGTAGAGGGTTAAACATTGGCTTGCTAACTGCAAGGTCAGTGGTTCAAATCCACCAGCTGTGTCGCCAGAGAAAGACCAATCTACCTGCTACACTAAAGATTTAATGGAAAGTCTATGTAGCCTCAATATGAGTCTTGATTGACTGGCTATCAGTGAGCTACGGGTTTATTTGATGAATTTATCGATATTAGTGGTAGTAAATTACCAGGGCATTTCCTCTCACAGAGCTATCGGTGAGTTAGAGCTGCAGCCCTTAATAAGCCAAGCATTTAAGCACTGTATCACCAGGGATCTGTTCAGAGTCCACTCCACTCTTGTCATATTAAATTCCGTTGTCATTTCAAATTCTGGTCACCGTGTAGTATGTATTGCTCTCAAACTAAAATTACTCATGTGTAAAACAATCACTTAGGATGAATTCTCCCTTCAGACACCCAGTTTGTTTGTGTTTTTAAGGAAATGACAGAGCTTCATGGCAGAATGATACAGGAAAAATAACGAGACCTCCCAATCAGAAACCTCTGAAGTCAGATTGCTTTTCGGGATTAATTTGCAGAATGAGAATGAGGTAGCATTTTACAGTACTAGATCCCAATTTGCTTGTCTGGGATACTGATCCTGTCCCAAATTTGTTTCCCTGCCTTCGCCCCACCCCCGCCCACCCAGATTTGAATAATGCACAAATGAGAAGGACCTAACTCAGTATATGATACCTAGACACTCCATAAAGGATACTTTTGATGTAGTTTCCTCATGACTTTCAAATTGCGTTAATGTGATACTACATACCTTCATCAAAAATTAAGTATCAGAAGGAAAACATCAGATCAATAGTATATACTTTTAATACCCCCTTCCGACTATAAATCCAAGAATGCAATCGATTAAGCTTACGCAGGTCACCTGCCTCCATTCCTGAAACAATAAACCTGACTGGAAGATGGAATGAGCAAGGCCTTCTACGGCTCGAATCATGGCTATTGACATACTTGGCTTCCCTCGCTTTCCTAATTGACAGTGTGATGACGGAGAGGAGTATCTGCCAGGGGAGAGAAGAGGGGCGAGCGGGCTGGCAGCTTGCTGATTAGCAGGATCTGCCCTGTGCCAAAGTCCATGCTGGGACCCCAGGTGCGCTGCCTGTTCACACGCTGCAGCCCAAGGCGGTGGAAGACAGGGCCTTGGGATGAATCGTGACGGATGGTGTCAGCCCTGTCAGACATTCTGCTTACTGCTTCTAAGCCCCGTTGTTCTTCTGATGTTCTCGTCCCCCTCTGTTTACTACTTTTCAATTCAAATGATGTGCCCCCACAAATATTAAGACAAACAAACAAAACATAGTGTTCAGTATGAATTACACCACAACCTAAAGAAAACAAAAATCTCGAAAACTGGACCCATAAGATCCAGTCAACTTGCAGCCCTGTCAAGAGGTAGCATCAAGCAGTAACGGTGCGGAAGGAAAAAAGTCCCAGGTGTCCTGAAAAACAAAGCTCTGAGAATGGACGGAATAACAACAGAAGTGTTTGTACAGAGATGTTATCACTGAGGGGGCTCACTGTGCTATGCCAAGAGCTTTGGAAGACACCCAGCTTGCCCATCAATGGGAGGGGATTCGTTCTTGTGACCATTCCAAGGATAGGTGACTCAATTCAGAAATTATAGAACGGTATCATCAATATCACAAGCAACTAGAACTTCACCAAAGAGAATTGCTCAACTGCTAGAAATCCAAGCTGGATTCAAAAGAGCATGCAGCATGAGGGACATCACTGCTATATCAGGGGCATTTGGGGCTGGACATAGAGAATACCAAACACAATGCTTATTTATGTTTTATTCACATTGCAATAAAATGTTGCAATGTGGATGTGTGGATCATAACAACCTATAGTTAAAATGAATAACATTGAGATGAATAGGAATTCCAGAGGACTCCATTGTGCTCATGTGAAACTTAAACATGGAAAAAGAAACTGTTGTTTAAGAAGAACAAGGACATACTGCATGGACAAAAAGCAGGAAAGGTGTGTGTCAGAGTTGTATTTTCTCCCCAAATTTATTTAGTCTCTGTGCTGAGCTAATAATCTGAGAAATTGGACTACGTGAATTATAATGCAGCACCAGGCTTGGAGAACAGCTTATTAACAATTTGCAACATGCAGATACTTCCTAGCCGCTGGAAGTAAGGAGAATGAAGCATTTGCTCCTGAAGATCAATAGCCACAGACATCATGTATGGGTACAGAAAACAAAATCTTCCAAACTGAACCACTGGAAATGAACACGATAAATGGAGAGAATATTGGCCAGGTCAAATAGTTCATCTTACTTGGATCGACAATCAAGGTCCATAGACCCAGCAGTTAAGAAACCAAATGAAGTATTGCAGTGGTCTACTGCACAAGACCTCTATAATACACTGATAAGCAATGATGACACCTTGAAGATTAAAGAGCATGAGACTCGAGATGTGGTATCTTTAATTGCCACATGTGTGTGTGTGTGTGTGAAAATTGAAAATCAAATAAGGAAGACCAAAGAAGAACTGATACATATGAATTATGGTGATGGTAAGGAATTCTGTAAGTACTGTGGGCTTCCAGAAGAGCAAATACACGTGTCTTATTAGAAGAACAATCAGAATCCTCCTTAGAAGGATGGCAAGACTTCATCTCAAGGGCTCTGGACATGCCTTTGGGACAGACGCTGGTCTGGACAAGGGCAGCATGCTTGTTAGAGGTTGGCTAAAGAGAGGGAGCTCAGCAATAATGGACTTGCACATAAGCAGCCGTTGTGCAAAGAGCAGAGGACTGGCCTGTGTTTGGTGGCACATAGAGCCCTCGGAGTTGGAACCCACTAAGGCACCTAAGAAACAACAGACCTGATGCAGAGAGAGTGCTGGTGGCACAGACGGCTACACATTAGGTGGCCTTGCTGATGGAGAAAGATGAGACTGTCTGCCCCTGTAAAGATTTGTTTGTAAGTCTTGGAAACTCAAAGAGGCCGTTTTACCTGTCCTGCAGGGTCTGACTAAGAGTTGGGACTGACTTCATGGCAATGAGGGTTTTTGTGTGTTTACTTTTCTGATGTGGATGATGATATCCCTGAGTGGCACATCATTAGTCTACCAACCCACCAGTCACTGGTTCAAATCAACCATGACTACTGAGGGATAAAGGCCAATTTATTTCTGTAAATATTGTAGCCAGGAAAACCCGATGACACAATTTTATTCATGAATATACGGGGTTCCCATGAGTCAAAATCAAACCCATAGCAACGAGCATGAGCTAGATGGAGTTCCTAGTTTGTGCAAATGGTCAATTTTCTAGGTCACTACCAGAAAGCAGAGAGGTTTCAGTCTACTTAAAGCTGCCTTAGAAGAATCATCTGGCTATCTACTATCAGAAAATAGACAATCAGGGGTTAACAGCTTTATAGAATACATGCCATTCTCTTCTAATATGCCTGGTGCCACCATGAGTTTAAATCAAATGGTTATGGGGTACACAGCAAACGTTTTATACCCCTTACTAGTGGGAAATGATGTCCCCGTGTGGGAGAGAAGTACACAAACATTCTACGGACACACAATTCGATAGAGTATGTTCGTACGAGAGCTCAGATAGATGAGGTGGTGGGAACGTAAAGAGGTTCTCTTCTAATCATTTCTATTGTCTCAGTGAAGTAGACATTAGTGCCATCGTCAAAGAGGTAATCATAGTTGGAAAATTAACAACAGAGACCAATGATGAGTGAAGTGTTCTCTCTTTGTAATAGCATCCTGCAGTTCTGCTTTCTCCCATACTTTCTAGATTTGAGGATAAATACTGGCTCAAGGAGTGATCCTATCTAGCCCGGCTAACTGGTATATAAAAAGGGGCTTCAAAAAGTTTGTGACAAAATGGAATTAAAGGTAATGGGATTTTTCATGACCATTTTGAAATCTCATTGTATTTATTAGGGATGGCTGTATCAGAGAAAACACGTGATCCATATTTGAGTATTCGGATTCAATTATGGGACTTAGAGATGGGATGGAAATCTTGAATGAGATTTCTGTTGGTTATACAATGGGAACATTCCCAAAACTGATGCTCATTTTTCTTTGTAATGTGAGCGGGCGAGGGCATTTGGATTTTGCCCCACCAGGACAGAATGTTCATGAAGATTTCTATTTAGAGGTTCTCAAGATGACATAACAGTGTGCAACCCAAAAGGCCTGAACTGGGATAGATGAGGGATTGGTTTTGCCCCCACAACAATGTAAGTGCTCAAGCAGCCATCTCAGTGCACCAGCCTTTGGCAAAACACAGCATGCCTCTCTTGCCCCACAATTACACATCTGCCCTCACTCTGTGTGACACCCTTTTGTTCCTGAGAATGCAGAGCGACATGACAGAACAGCAATTTGAGGACACAGAAGAGGTGAAGAAAAAAAAACACGAAGATGATGCTATCATCCATCCAAACAGATGAGTTTGAAAAAAAGTTTTCAAGAATGTAATCACAGATTTGAAAACTGTAGTAAGTATAGTGGAGAATAATTTGCAGGTCATAAGGTTTTTTTATGTACAAAAATTTAAAAACATAGCTTTGGGGAAAGTATTCTCTTTTCTTAGGGGGTTACCCGCTCATATGCTCAAACTCATGATTGGTGAAAATGACGCTCGTAAAGAGGCATCGACCGGCTTCCCTCTTGCTTGGTTACATCACCCTTGAGGAGAATTGAACACACACTTGTCTATTTCACCTTTAGCAGAAAGAAATGCCAGTTATTCTGGAATTCTCTTTACACAAAATAAAATATTGATGAAATATTATAGAAAGAAGCTGGAGACCGGCCCAGAGCTCTCTCCCCTAGAGGTTTAGAAAGTTCAAAGCTTTCACAATAGATTATTTGTGGGAAATTATTACGATTCAAAATAAAACAAAGTATGGTCATCCTTTACTTATTTCTATGATATATAACACTCATAATGAAATTACAGAGAAAACAATGTAATAGAGAATGACTAAATAAGGCTAAAAATACGTCTAGAACTATTCTGTGTGTCTGTGTCTGTGTGTAGTGTGTCTGTGGTGTCATTCCCTAAACTATCCTACAAGATGGTTATTATTATTCCAGTGTGGAATGAAACAAAGGTGAAGAGAAGACACTCACAGCAGGCATTCTTGTGATATTCACAGAGCCAACATTTCATTCCACACAGTGCGACTCCCAAATACATGTTCTATACCTCTTTACAATCTTCAAACCTCGGGACTTTCTTTTGATACTAGAACTTGCCAACTATCAACCTAATATTTCTCATTGTTGCTAAATAAATTCTAACTCACAAGGAGCCTATGGGACTGAGTGGGATTTCCCCACAGAGTTTCCATGGTGGTAAATCTTTCCAGAAGCAGACTGTCATATCATTCTCCTGTGAAGCCATTGGGTGGGTTCAGAGCAGCTGATTTTTCTGCTTAGCAGTTATTGCAAAGCTAAGATGCCACTACTGTGTGCTTTTCATTTTAGAAGATAGAATTTATTCAGGATGGCAAGTTCTCAGACTCTCTGGTTATAGAATTAAGTTATAACTAATGATAAACATACACAAAATACTTGAAGCAATCCTAGAAAAATTTCTTATAGGTCTAACTGGGAAGAGGGGGCACTATGGAGCCACCACAACAAAACAATTAATATATATATATATATATATATATATATATATATATATAAAATCGTTGACTTTCTTTTTAATGGATAAATAACTCTTCTTATACACTGAATATAGCATTTTTTATTAACATTTCATTTTACTTATTTTTTATGTAAATCATTTTATTGGGAACTTATACAACTCTTACCACAGTCGACAAGTATATACATTGTCTGCAAAGCACATTTGTACATTTTCTGCCATCATCATTCTCAAAATATTTTCTACCTACTTAAGCCCTTGGTATTAGCTTCTCATTTTTCTTCTTTTTTTAATTTTTAAATCATTTTATTGGGGGCTCATACATCGTTTTTCACAATATATAAATAAGCATACTGTGTCAAGCACCCTCACATGTCCACTTCTATTATTGTTCTCCAATCATCCACCTTTTCCCTTAAGCCCCTAGTTTCGGTTTTTCCATTCCTTCCCCTCTTCCCCTGCTGTCTCCTTCCCACCAACCCTCAATACTTTATAAATTATTATCGTTCTGTCATATCTTACACTGCCAACCTCTCCCCCAACCCACTCCCTTGATGCCCGTCCTTCAAATAGGAGCTTGTGTGTATATCCTTGCTGTTGGTTTCGTCTCTCTACCCCACCTTCTCTGCACCCTTCCAGTATCTCCAATTTAACGATTGGCCCGAAGGGGCCCATCCATCCTGGTTTCCCCTTATCTCCAGCTCCCCTCTATGCCAGTGTGACTTCTCCAGTCCATCTGGATTTGCAAGGCAGAGTTGGGACCATGAAGGTTGGAGGGCGGGGAGGAAGGCTTCAGGAACTAGAGGAAACTTGTATGCATCATCACTACCCGGCTGCCCCTTGACTGGTCTGTCTCCTCCCCGTGGCTCCCCTGTAAAGGAGTGACCAATTACCCACCAGTGGGCCTTAGGTCCCCACCCTGCTCTCCTCCTCCTTTGTAGAATATAGCATTTTTTAAATTATGAGAATATATTAAAGATAAACAAATGAAACCCACTGCCATCAAGTGGATTCCAAATATATAGAGGCCCTTTCTAGGGTTTTCAAGATGCAGATGCTAGATCATGGGAACTGATAACCTCATCTTTCTCTGGTGGGGTGGCTGGTGGGTTTGAACCACAAATTGTGCAGCTGGAAATCCACAGACCACCGTGTTTATATAAATGCCCACAATATAAATGCTAGTTGGAAAAGTCCACATGGATATTGCTTACATCATGTCAAGAAGAATGTTAAGAAACTGAAAGGACTTGAAGCCATAGTTTCCCAAAACTAGCTAAGTAAAGCACAAAATTGGGGAAGTATGTTGCAGACGCATTGTCTACTTGCAGAATGCTAAAGCACTGAAAACCCTCACAAATATTAAGGTATTGTGGAAGATATTTTCCCATTTTTTTATGTTAGTGGCAAGAAAAAAGTCAGCTATGTCTTCATGGAAGAAGTTGTGCTTATTTTGTTCAGAGTTGTATTGTAGGCATCTGTAAAGTGCTGACATAGCGTTGTTCAATAAAAAAAAAAAAAATTGGTGAACAAACTGGTTATAAACACTCAGAGAAAGTAAAAAGAGTGGGCTGAGCCCCGGTGACGTAGTGGTTGTGCGCGGGACTGCGGCCCACTGGGACGGAGGTTCAATTCCAGCAGTGGGGCTGGGCCTCCTACTTCCACCACTGGAGAGTAGTGATGCCCCCCCCCCCCCCACCAAAAAAACAAAAAGAGGTCTCTATCATTGTAAAGTATGTGACTGTTCTGTTTGAATTAATGTATTTGAAAGACATCAAGCTGGTACTACATAACCACAAAACAAATGCAATAAAAATGTAAAAATTGAATAAATAAGACCGAACATTAAGAACCCAAATCCCTAATAACAAAGGTACACATTCTCGTTTCAACTTTGCCTACTGACTTATTTTTTCTGTTTTCTTATACCAATTACAGCATGGAGTCCTAAAAAGTCTCAAAGGTTGAGAATTTTGACAACTGTCTACTCAGGCAAATTAATTTCATAACCAAATCAGCTTTTGAAATTTTCAGGTGGATAATCCCCCACTGAAAGCCCCAGAGAGGAGGGTTGCCCAGCTGACTTAATGATCTCTCATCAGGTAGAGAGGCTGTAAACCTGACCGTGATTAGAGACAGAGTAGAAGCATTGCTTGGGTAACTGCTGTGTAACAATCGGGGATGATAACGTTCATCCTCAAGAGAAAGCAGAAAATGCTGTATGACAGTCTGAGAGTGCCAGAAAAGGAGGGGGTTGGTAGCTTTCAAATCCCATTTGAGCCATGTCTTTGCAGCATCCTTGTTGACTTTTCACCAGCAAATGCATGCACGCACACACATAAACTTCCACATAAGCAAGCACTTACATACAAGCACACACAATTAAATTTACTATAGTCTTCATAATATTTTCTTTTTTGTTTTGTTTTGTTTTTTGGACATCATTGCCCTCTGGTGGTGGGAGTAGGAGGACCAGTCTTGCTGGATTTGAACCTCCAATTCAGTGGGCCGCAGTCCCGCGCACAACCAGTATGCCACCAGGGCTCAATCCCACAATATTTTCTGGAAATGACACTATGAATACTTTAATCTCAATTTATAAAAAAAGACAAAAATTTTAAAACCTGTATTACAAATAATTCACACAAAATGTAAACTTGCAAATACAGACTCGATTTTAAGTACTGTCATATTTATCAACAATCTTTGAAGACATTTACATCGCAACACATGATAACCTTGGCACTAACACATTCTGTTGATGGAAAGTTAATTATCTATACATATACTATTCCTCTTCTATAACTGGGGCACATAAAATTTTCTATGGGGAGATTTAGTCTGCAAAATCTCTATCTTTACTTACATAAAGTATTAGCTAATTTTTCTTACCAACTTTTATTAAGTACATTTTTCACCAATTGATTTTAATTGATTTAGCTAGCTTGTTTTTTTTCTGGAATATAAATTATGCTCCTTTCATTCATTTCCTAAATGTTTTAGTCCTAACAATTTGAGTCTTAAAAGTTTTAAAGCCTTCTTTTTCAAGTAATTTGAATAATTTTTCTTGACTATTAGCTATATTAAAATACTTTTAACATATTGGCTCAATAATTTGACAGTTTTTGCAACTAGGTAACTGAGGTGGTAATGGAGATGCAACTGAGTCTAAACCTCAGGAAACCTTTGATGTTCCAACCCTCTGTTCTTCTTCCTTCTACTTAAACTATATTTGCTTTGATTTTTTTCTCTGCTGTTTCCTTGGTCATCTTCTTTATCCCCTTATTTAATTACATTTGCAAAAAAGGACTGGGACATCTGTGTACATCAATACTTTGTATCATTCTGTTGGTTTTGCTCATATTAGTTGAAATAGTATATTTTGATTCTTATAATCAAGTATGTTTTCATATCTGTCAATAGTTTTCTTAATAAATTTCATGTGGAGATATTATCCATTGCTATAAACCTCAAAAAACAAACTCACTACCATTAAGCTAATTCTGACCATGTATTGCACTATTATCCCTAACCCAATTACTAGCTTTTCATAACATATTTTTGTAACACTTAAATATGCCTTATACCATGCTAATAATTATTAGTAGAAACTCTGAGGAAAGAGGTATTCATGTAAAGTGAACAACTATAATGAAATGTGAGGTGTGACAATATAGATATTTATAAAATTCGAGAAGAAATATAATGGAAAAAAAAGAAAAAAAGGAGCATTTTTTTCTGAATTAAATATATTAACTGATGAAGTTATTAATGGATTATCTATTAAAATAAGTCTAATTCTCTTGAAATTTCATATAGAGTCCTGCCATAAAAGTTAAGCTTAATTGATACATAAAGTTCCAGTATTTCATTTCTTACGTGTGCAGTTTTTAAAGAATTGTATACTAAGTGTTGTATTCTGCTACCTAATCCAATATAAGTTATGGAAGTATCTCTTGCTCAGTCACTGAACACAAAAAACTGAAAACATCTGGACATTGTTTGGAAACTGTATTTTACTCTACAGGGTAGACTCCTTCAATCTTCTGTCATAAACTAGATTTTAAGCATGCAGTACATGGGAATGTAAATGCCATTGCAATGACCAGCAAAAGCCAAGAGGTCGAAACTACACTTGAATTGGTAAGAGTGTTCTGATTTAAATTTTGTCTCCACAACAAATATTCTGAAATGCTTCAAGAATGGGTGCATGTATTTTAGAGTCGAAGTTATCCTTTTTGTTCTCTTCTGTATTCTCCCTTTTCCTTTTTGCCTCCATCCTCCATGCATTGGTGTGTTCTATTTGTTTTACTAAAATGCATTAGCCCAAAAACTACTCTGCACCAAAAGCCCTCCCCGTCTTCTGCAACTCAGAGGTCATTTTAGCTGGCTTACCAATTTCTCCCTGCTGTTGGGCACAGGTTGCTATGAGGTAGAACTGAGAGGATGGCCCCTAAGGACAATAACAGCATCTAAAGCTAAATGAATGCTTATAACAAGTGATAGAGCCTCAAAGCAAACTTTTTCTATAAAATATTTTTAAAAATACTTTTTTTAATGTGCGCAGAAAACAATTGTTGAAGATTTGGAAAGACGCAAGCACTAACAAAAGTGATCTTGAACTCCTCATTTGAAAATCCTGATTTGAAAAAATAGTGTTTCTCACTCTTATTGTTCTAACCAATTCCAATTCTAAGTATTTTATTTTTGGACTGTTAACATCAGAAACTCCTTCTTCAGTATATTCAATCTTATTCCTCTTTCTCAAGTCATTCTTCTTAAAAAGAAAAGCACCAGGGGCACACTACATAACTCAAGAAACATGGGTTCTGCTGTCATAATTTGCTTCAATTCCTTCCTTTTGTCACTGGACCAGCTGGATTGACACGGTGGGTGCAGTGATGGGCTCAAACATAAGAACAATTGTGAGGATTGCAAAGGACTGGGCAGCATTTTGACCTGTTGTCCAAAGAGGGACTGTGAGTCAGAACTGACGCTATGCCACTTCAGAACAGCATTGCTGTTTCCATCTGATTTTACTGCAGTGCAACAATTCTGATTTGCCACTGGTGTCTGATCAAAACAGTCATTCAATACTTTTAAATCTGAGTCTACTTGATACCACAGATCCCAAAGATATACATATGTATGTTCTTTTTTTAAAAAATAATGTTTAATGATGCTGTTTTCCTTCTAGGGCATTGTTCTCTTTTTTTTTTTCCATTCTTAATCATTTTATCAGGGTGCTTTTACAGCTCTTTTCACAATCCATACACAAATCCATTATGTCAAACATGTTTTTACATTCTCTTGGTTTTCTAATTGTCTGACAGTAATTACTAACCTTTTATCTTATAAACCCTGAAATGTTATTTTTAAAAATGATGATGTGTTCTGTTCTCTTATACACTGATACATTTTTCTGAAAGATAAGCTTTATAGCAATGTGTTCAGTACCTGTGCAGTTGATGATTCTCATATTCAACAGCACCTACAATTTATCTGTTTATAGCTATATCTATATTTACACATATACATCTATATATGTTTACATATATAACTGCCACTAGTTGCCAGAGGTTAGGATCTCTCTCATAGTCTCCACAGGGACACAATTGTGCCAAAGGCTTGATTTCAGCTTTCTGGCCTCCAGAACTGTTAGAGAAAATGGCTAGTGTTTACACCCTCCACGTTTTCAGTGATTTGTTACAGTAGGTCTAGAAATCTGATATCTGTGCCTATTAAAAAATATAAATGATTCTACATTATTCTTTTTTATTTAGAATGCATATACATTTGTTCACTATACTCATTGGCCCTACATACCAAGCATTATTTGACCTGTATTTGTGTTTTCTCTTGGTGCGGAGTTTCACTGCCTCACTTGGGGATGACTTTCATAGATCTTACCTAGGCTATTTCCTCCCTGTCTCTGGCATTTTCATCTTTCCATTTATTCTTTTAACTTATCCTCCCCAAAGCAATCAGAGCTTTCTAAAGTAGAATTAGGATCAGATTACTGGTAAGATAACTAGATAGCAGTAACATAGCACTTATTATATGCTTGGCACTATTTTATGGAACACATACACACATACACATATACAGTCTAAAATCACTATAGTAGTTTACTATCACCCGTAAGTTAAACCTGTCCTATATGACTCTTTCCATCTTCTCATATTGAGCTTAAATTGTATTTTTTTACCTCCACTATCATTGATATCACAGAACTTCCCACGTCCTTCCATCTCTGGGGGACATTGCACAGTCTGTTCTTTTTTTTTTTTTTTTTTTGCACAGTCTACTCTTATTGCCTAAGTCAATTCCTCTATTTTTTCCTGTCTGAGAAACTCCTATTCATCCCGTAACAGTTAGTTCAAATGTTAACTACTGAATCAGTCCTGCTGTTTTCTGTAACAACTTCTACATAGGTTTATTTTTATGCTTCCATTTTGTGATTCCATTCTCTGTTTTCATGCCTGCTTATTCTACTGTGAACCATTAACCAGAGATGATCTAATGCAGAAAAGGTATTTTAGTTGTGCTGTATCTCATTCCCAGGGCCTGGTGCAGTATGGGGAAGAATAGGATCTCAATGAAAATTTCCTAATTGGGAATGGACCAAACACACAAAAGTAATCAACTTGTTCGCAAAATGTGTCCAGCTTAGAATATATATTTGTAATATATTTATAAAAGTATCATGGTATAATATTATGTATAATATTAGTCAAAATAAACTATGTTGTTGAACACAGTCATGGAGGGGAGAAAACTCTCCCCCATCACAACTCCTTTTAAACCAACAAACGAAAAGCATCTTTATCTAAAAACAAAAGCAAAATAAACACAAACCTGCAAAGCCGTGAAATATGGTGCTGCTCTAAAGTTTCAAGATAATCCTCCTTCCAAAACCATGCAGACAAATACTGACAGCAACATAATGTACCATAAAGAGCACTTCACTTATTGTCAGAAGGTTTGCCTATTCTTGCTATTCTTTCGGCAGTGAGAGACTGACTACATTGACTCTGTTTTACCTGCCTGAGCTTCAGATCCCTCTACGTGGCAACCATTACTTCTTCTTCACACACTTCCAAGCATGGACATGAGGATCGAATGAAATAATGCCTTTAAAAGCACACTGTGAAATGTGATGTGCTGTCCAACTAAGTGTGTAGTTCTTCACTCACCAAACACAGTCCTTGCAGGCACAGATTCTCGATTCAGCCAGAACGACACTTGGGAGAGAATGACAGTCATGATGCAAGGTAGATATGTCTGAATCACAAAGTACCCAATCTTTCTTTTCAAGTGGAAATGAGCTGTCATTACGGTATATTCACCTGGAAGAAAAATTTAAGAAGCTTAAGACACTGTAATAGTCAATAGTCTGCACATTTTAAAGATGGAAGGGATTAGAGAAACAAGAGCTCAATTTTTTTTTAAAAAGAATTTATCCCACATAGGACATGAAAAATGTATCACCTCTAAGTTTCTTATTAATATAGCAAAGAGAATTTTAATATTGCCAAATGCATTGCATTTCATGTCCTATGGTCACAGTGTTTATTTTTCTCTAGAAGTCATGCTTCTTAACCAAGGGGTTCGGGAATTCATAAATACTCTCTGCAAAATCGATTGCTTCATTCCTACTAGGTTCAGTCTCAAATCTCTGCTCTGTATATTCTAATTCATTCCTCCCTGCATCCTCAAAGAATAAATGCCTGGCCGTGTGGAAATCCCTAGTGGGGTGTTATAGAAACACCATACGTGGGTAGTTTAAATGAACAGCATGTCATTTTCACACAGTGTCACTCAATCTCACCAACCTTGTGTTTATTCAGATGAGTAGTGCCCCCATAGAACAAGACAGAACCAACTCTTGTGGCTTTCCAAGACTGTTACTCATTATGAAAGAAGAAAGTCTCTGTTCTCCTGACCTTCCCTCTGTCAGTGCATCAAGGCTCCTTCTTCAAAGTTTAGGAGATCAGAATCTCAAATTCAGGTCTCTGGTTCTAGAGAACTTTTATCTGTTGGCTCTTGATTAAAGTTTCTTTCCTTTTGTTCCTTATTGTCTCCACAGGACATCAATCATTTTCAATTGATACTTACTTAGGTACCTAATCTACTTTTTTGTATTTCAGAAGTAATTGGTTTAAGACACATCCCATAGGGATATGGTCTCATTAGCACAAGAAAGACATGTCCATATCCAAGAGGGTTTACACTCCCAGGAATGGGAGTTAGAATTTACAACTACAAATTTTGCTGCATCTGGTAAAAACTGGTCTTCTGGCAAGCATCTACAATTTTCCACCCTCACCCTTCACCCATTCTGGATTGTTCATGTTTTTCTCTCTTTTGTAATTCACTTCAAGGAGTTGGATCTGATCTTCACAACTAGCTTCCTTTCTGCTCGATGAGTTTTAATGATTGTCTGCTGTCAGGTAATTAGTCAACACAGTGACTTTTCTGAGATGAGGATGACCCTTTGTGAATGTATCAGATTGCTCACATAGGTCATTAGGAATTATCCATAAATCAAGGGTTGCATGATCATATATTATCCCGGGTGAGGTAAAGAATTCAAAAGCTAGGAACTGTAAAACATGTGTGAAGATAAATGTCACACCTATCATGCATGAGAAAACCCACATTTCTTGAATATTTTTTACGCCAGTGTGTCTCAAGTTTACATATACTCATGAATCTCCTATGAATACTATTAAAATGAAGTTCCTCATTAGTAAAGATAGAAGCTAACATTTTTAATTTGTAAGAAACCCCCAATAAGATCTATACTTCTAGTCCATGGATCAGAAGAGCGGAAGACTAGGCAATCTGGCAGATTACAAAGGACTTGATTCATAACTCTCATAGAAAGGACTTTTATCTTTTTACTAACCTGTACTTGATTTGATTGTCTCCTTTCCGATTGACTGGCCCAGCAGATCATATTGATTTAACCTTGAGCCATCAGGAGCAACTTGTACTGAATCAGAGGCATTGTACGTCCAAATATAAGTGACCTCTGAGGTTGTATATGCATCTGTAGGAAATCAAAATAAACAAACAGAAATCTTTTTAAGCACTTCAGAAGATCCATCAATAGAATGAAACAAAAAAGCTTGTGTATTATATAAAATCAATGGTTACTAAAATGCTGATATTTATAGATGACATTTTTTAGGACAAAAATGTATCCTTGGAACTTGTAACTTCAATATGTCAAATTAAAAAGCAGAGAAAAAGAGATATAAGAAGCAGCATGGAAGTAGATTCATTGCAACCATTTTGAGATGGAAAGAAGGCATCTCTTACAGCAAGCAAAAATTACTGGGCATGGGATACCCGATATATCTTTCATAATCCTCAAACAACAGATAAAGATGTTGAATTAAACTAGTTATGGGTGTCCAAAGCCTGGATAAAGAGTTTATTTTAGAAATAACAAACAGTCATGAAAGCCAGTTATAATCCCACATGATGCTTGTTTTGGAAATAAAAGCAATCCAGTTAAGAATTTGATGACTTTCATTATCATGATACAATGCATTTTCACTTGGAGGATGAAGACTAATTATTGCAGCGCATAGAAAGTAAATAAAAATGTTACAGGTATATCAAGTTGATTATTTTAAAGTACATTAAAGCACATAGATATCAAAGGACTGGACTTCCAAAGGATTCCATTTAAGTTATGAATTTGCTCACATAGAAAGTAAGCACAAATTGCTTATTTTTTTAACATGGTTGAAAATGAAATCTCACTCTAGCCGTCATACAGTCAACATATTTTCATAGCCTTTCCATAACCCTGGCATTTATTTTCCTTACCCTTGTAAGCCCTGTGGCTGTATCCAGGCAGGGTCAGCAGAGTTAAATAAACAGACATGATTCGCTCTCCCGCTGTCCTTCTGAAGAACATTAGGTATTCATGCTTATGGGAATTTTCTGAAATCTCAGAAAGACCTGCTCTTGAGCAAAACTCTGCCCTATCGTCATATTCTCAATCAGGGAGGGAAACTCTGTTACCCCTGGCAACACCACTGCCTTCAGCTCTCCAGGTCACTGGAAATGATGTACTGTTGTTTTCTAGTGTAAGCCCTGGGTGCTGCAAACAGTTAAGGGGCAATGCTGCTAACCTGAAGCTTAGAAGGTCAAGTGTACCCTTTGAGAGGCATCTCAGAAGGGCCCACAGTCTACGTTCCTAAATATTAGCCACTGAAAACCTTGTGGAACACAATTCTAAATTGACACACACAGGGTGCCATGAGTCAAACTCAATCAACTGAAACTGATTTTATGTTATTTATCATTTATCACCCTCGGGTAATTCTACTACTAAACTTCAAGCAAAATCTGTGATCACATATAAATTCCCATGAAAGCTTCATGAAGTAGAGAATGAATATTTATGAATGCATGTCTTATTTTCAGTGTGGCTCTTTCAATGACATACTATTGACTGGTTTTGTGGATGCTATTTTGAAATGCTAATATCAGTAAAACACTGCTGCATTTTTACATGTATTTACCTACACCTATTCACTATACTCCAACTCATGCAAACAAAACTCCCCATGATGAGACCACCAAAGCAATATATGATAACTGGAGAAAATATTCCAGTTGGTACACAGGATTGCATTTTACTTGGATCTTAAAAAAAAAAAACCATCGGTATATGAAATCCAGGATAGATAAATTGATGGAATCAGTAACTGGATTACTTAGGGACATGGCCGTGAAGGTCAGAGGCAATAACGGACTAGCAGTAAAGAGTATGAGAAAGAAGGGAGTGCTTTAAAACTGTGATGATGATTGTACATGCTTGAACAACTGAATCGTATGCGAAGTGAATTATATACCAATTACATAAAAATAATCAGAGAAGAACTATGTTGAGATCCTACCTGACACAGGGACTGATCACAAAGTTAACAAACAAAAGCAAACCCAAACCAAAAATGACAGAGAGGGTGCGGAGCTACTGGAACCCTCGTAGGTTGCTGGTGGGGCTATACATCCACTGTGGACAAACATATGATGCTTCCTAAAACAGCTAGAAATAGAAATACTAAAGGATCCAGGGATTCTTTTACTCAGGACATACCCTAAAGAAATAAGAGGTGTAGTAAAAGTGGGTATATGCACACCCCTGTCCACTGTCACAATATTGAGAAGACGGAAACAAACGAAGTACCCATCAGTGGAAGAACAGATAAACTTTGGTGCATGCATACAAGGGAATACTCTGCATAGCTAAAGAATAATGATGAATATGTGAATCATACACAATGTGGATGGATTTGGAGGACATTATGCTGAGAGAAATTACCAATCATAAAAAGACAAATATTTAATAAAACTATTTTTATAAAAGTAAAAGCCAAGAAAAAGTTTTTTCCTAACAAAAGAAAACAAGACCCCTGCTTTCCCGGAGTGAGAGGGGAAGAATGGGAAGCAGGAGGAACTGGCTAAAGGGTCCGTAGGTATTAAGTAAGGGGAAGAGGAAAACAATATTCAACTAAGGGAGACAAGAAGCAAAAGGTAGGCAGGAGGGTAGGGTAAGATAATGAGAGTTTTAAAGAATTGTTTAAATTGTTGAACACAAAATGATGACCTATTATGTAGACCGCTATTATGTAAAATGTATTTAATACACCATAAAAGTGATACATAAAAAGAGATCAAACAAAGTATTACATTGACTAAATCTGCTGTTAAAGATCTCTTTGAAGTATTAAAAAGCAAAGAAGCCTCTTTGAGGACTAAAGTGAACCTGACTCATGCACTTTTAATTTAATCTTCTGCATGAGAAGCTGTATAATGAAGAGCAAGGACCAAAGGAGTACTGATGTCACCATGGGATTATGGTACTGCCAAAGAGGACCAAATATATCATAGATTGCCAGAAGAACTAACAAACTTGTCTTGGAGGAAGTGCTCCTAGAAGTCTCCCAAGAAGCATGTAATTTGAACACAGTATAAGAAAGGTTCACTCCTTGGAAAAGGTCATCATGTTTAGTAAAGTAGAAACGTCTATAAATAACTTGAGTGGCTGCATGGCACCAACAGTTAATTACTTGGCTACTAATGAAAAGGATGACAGTACAAAACCATCCAGACAAGTCTCAGAAGAAATCTTTGAAATCTTGGATGCCAGCAGTCACAGCTTGAACACCCTAAGGATTACAGATGCAGTCCAGATCCATGGAGGCCTACAAATGCATTTTTATATATAAAGGAAAAATCTAGTTACTTTAAGATGCAAAATATTTTTTTAGCCCCTCAAAATATTTTTTTAAACAATTCTAATCAGTCAGTCAGACATGAGACTGAGAGGAATAGCATTTGTAATGTGAGTAACACATTCATCTAAGATCATCACACAGTTTTACTATTACTGGAAACAACTTACCCTATGAATAAACAAGGGGCTACCCCCCAAAAAAACCAACCTTTAAAGAGCTGTGTATTTTATACGTTTTTAAAAAGCAATCTTATCCCTTCAAATTACTCTCCATTACACTTAATACATTTGTCAAATGTGCAATTCCATTCTTGGAAATGTTTGTCACTCTTTCCAGTGTGTCAAATTCATCTCCCTCATTTCTTCTCCACCTCTTTATGCTCAAATCACTGTTCTCTGATATCCCTCTTTATTCTCAGAAACTAAAAGAAGTCAAAGGGAGTGAGGTCAGGTGAGTCAGGGATGCATATGGCAGGAAAGACATGCTATTTTCAGCTAAAAACGGGCACCTCGATATGGCTGCTTGAGGAGATGCATTGCCATGGTGGCAAAACCAGTCTCTCTTCTACCACAAATCAGGCCTTTTCTGTCACACACTGTTCTGCTATCTTTTCAGAAACTCTAAATAGGAAGCTTGATTAATAGTCTGACTTGGTAGAAGAAACTCCAAATGAACTATTCCCCTCACACCTAAAAAGCAAATGGGCATCATCTTGATCTTTGATTTCATTTGACTAGCTTTGGGAAGGCGAAGTGATGATTGCATTTTCCACTGGCTTGATTGATGCTTGCTTTCAGAGTCTTAAGACTAGCACCACATCTGCTCACCAGTAATAAACTGGGGCAAAAAGTCAAGAAAAATTTGGAACTTTTCTTTCAAAGCACAGGGTATCTCCACTAGAAGCTCTTTTTTCCTGGTCAGTCAAAACCTGGGGCACAAATATTGCTGGGATTCTTCTCATTTCCAAATCTTCAGCTAGAATTCACTGAAATGAGCACCTGGTGAGTGCCAATAACTTCCCCATCTCTTCAATGGTCTGTCTTCAGTCTCTGAGCACGGTGCATGAATTTTGTTAATATTTTTTGTCTGTTCGGGTAGTTGGCCGATGCCCAGAATGAGGTTTGTCATCAATCAACATTTCACCTGTTTTGAAATGAGAAAACCACTCATACACTTGAGTTTTTCCCATAGCGCTGTCCTTGTAAGCTGTATTCAACATCATATGTTTCTGAGGCATTTTTCCTGAACATAAAAAAGAAAAAAATCCACAGCCGCATGCCATTCTCTAAAACCAGCCATCACAATAAAAAAAAAAATCCAGGTTTGAGTGAAACTACTTTTATGAAAAGGTTCATTTTGACCAGAAAGAACCTTCCCAGGTGATGTTGCGGGGTACACTAACTCAAAGTGAGTTGCTGGATACTCACTTAGAAGGAAAAATATGGACTGTGAATGTTCCACCAAGCAGAGATTTTTCACTGTTTGGGGGGTTCCCCCCCATATATTCTCACTTCAATCAAATTCCAAGTGGCACACATTTTTAGAGATTAGATGACCATATCAAAATGATCGCTGTACAAAAGAAATCCTTCATGATAATACGGAGGTACAGATTTCTTAGTAGATAACAACTGCTCAATTCATGTATATATCTCCAGCTTCCCAACACGTTGCTGGTTACACAGAAAATCTGTGCAACATGTTCATGCTGGATGTGATGGGTAGGTTTGTTATGCCAACATGACCACAGAAGATTGGTAGGTCTGTTGTGACAGCGTAGCCAATGAACACACGGGATGAATTGAAGGGCAGAGGTAGGAAGGGCTCGGTGAGTCCTGCCCTCTCTCTCTTGCTTTCGGGTCTTCGGACCAGCTAGCTGCTTTGTTTGTCCTGTGCCTCGACCTCCAAGCAACACTGCCCGTGGGACACCTAATCATGGACTGTGGAGCTGTGAGTTGAGGTTCCTTCAAGCCCTACTTCTTCACCCTCCTGGGATATACATATCTTAAGCTAGGGACTGATGGACTCTGTCATCTGGCTGACTGTTGGTGACCTGCTCTGCCTGTGACCAGATAGCCTGAATTGGTCTACAGAGGACTACTCAGCAGCCCTCAAGACTTGAAGGGCAACCAGTCTTCTAGTTGTCTCATGCAAATGAGTTGCACTGAGCAATTTGTACTGCTTTATAGATTACTTAACTGTCTTTTTTTTCCTTATGTTATATACTCTTCTCTCTAAAGAGAGAAGAATTATAAAGAGATTTACTATTGTCCTGGTTTTATTTCTCTAGAGAACCCTCTCTGATACACTGGATAAATAAACAAACTCATGATATTTAAACTCTACTATTATGTTGGTCTGGGTAGACTGAAAAAACAAATTCATAAACGCATGTATATACATGAGAGATTTTTATACAAAGGTAAGTGTACATTGAGAACACATCCCAAGCCAGTCAAGTCCAAAGTCTTAAGTCCAATATTAGCCCATATGTCTGATACCAATCTACAAAGTCCTATTCAGACTCACAAAACACATGCAATGATGTCAAATGCAGAACCAACACAGGCCAATGTCTTTGGATCCAGTGGCATTGTAAGCATGTCAGTGCTGGCAGGGGTCTTTATGTGGCTACTCCAGTTGTCAGGGCTACATCAGGGTAGGTCCATGTGGTTTCTATGCAGGGATGTCTCACAGGAAGTCAGCCTTGTCAGAAGAATTTCCAAGGGAGCAAGCAGAGAGAGACAGTGTCTCCTGCTTCCAAGAAAGATTTCCCAGAGTTTTCAGAAAAAGTCACGCCCACACAGAGGTTTCATTGGCTATTTCCAGATTGGCAGGCTAGACTCCACCCCCATACTCTTAATCTTCCAATTGACCAGATTAAGTGACTGCCACAACTACTTACTGTTAGAGACAAGACCGAGGATACATTTTGCAAAATGACCCTATCTGGGTCCTTTAAAAAAGCCATTACCACATTAAACTAGTTATACATGAATCTGATTCCTTCTTAAATTTTAAATATAGTGATTGAACATATCAATAGAAAATACTTCAACACAATTTAGAGAATCTCCCTGATATGCTATCATAAGTATAAACCGGAAGACCATTAAAACTTTTCTTAATAAAGGACAAAAGGAGAAGATCGTGGTTTGTTTCAAAATAGACCTCCTTACTGTGAATTCTATAATTAAATAACTATATTAAATTTAATAAGTATACCAATCTTTACTCTCAGGTTGCATTAAACTAATTATTATTATTTATTGACTAAAAACAGTCTGTATTAATTTATAATTATTATTTTAATCTAAAAGATAATATACATTTATTTTGAGCTAATGCACAGATGTGCTCAAACATAATAAATGTTTTAATCAAGTTAAACAATAAAGAAAAATTAAAGTGGGAGATAAGAAAAATGAAAATAAAACTGAATTCAAATTGTAAATATAAAAAAGTTCTTTTTTATTCAAATATAAAGTTGGACAAATTCTCTTTATTAGTTTATATGTATGCTAAAGAAATATTTTAAATGAGAATAAAAAAGCTGAAGAAAGTAATAGTTGCTTATTCTAAACTTTGCTATTCTAATTTTAAATTTTATTTGCATCTTTGGCCAATTACTTCACAAAGGAGTCTATATTTTTAACACTTAATTTATCCAGCACCTATAATGACCAGTGAAAAGTCAGAAATAAATGAAACATGCAAATTGTTTATTAACTGTGACATAAAAATAAACTTAAGGGAGAGAAAATTAAAGATAATGACTTAAGCAGAAAATATGTGTCCCCAAACCTTGTTGTTTACCCATATCACTTCTGAATATAGACAAATCTTAATTGCTAAATTCTCAACAATACCATATTTCACTGCTCACTAAATGTGGCATAAAAGTTATTTTACATAAAAATAGATGCACTTGATATTTAAATGCAATTTAAAGTATCTCTTAGGTGCATCTATTATTTTTTCAGAAGTGAGACATCATTTATACGTAATGTCTTAATAATATCCTCTCTATTGAAAAATGCCTTTCTTACATTGTTACTTCTTCTTAAATAAATATTTTGTTCAGCGTCATAGCTTTTCAATTTTCCTTTTAATCTCACTTTACATTATGAAAACATGCTTTTCTTCCATGCATCTGCCATGAGGTCTTGAGACTAGTGTTCACAGTATTATATATTGTTCACGTTGTAAAACATTATTGACTATGTTCGATAATTTGGAAAGAGAAGCTGGTATTGCAGTGATGATTTTCATGGCAATAAAGGAAAGCACTGAAATTAAATAGAAAAGAGATTCTCAAAATTGAGATTGGGTCTTTTGTAAGAATGTAAGAACAAGCAAGATGGAACTTTGAACTCCACAAAACCATGGTCACTAAAACAATTACACGGTTTTACAGGCATACAAGACACCCCACTTCCATATTTTCTATGTGATTCAGCATGTGAGGAGAAGATGCATTTAGTTGGTCATGTATGTTTATAAGGTGAGAAATTTGTATTTTTGTTCAACAAAGATTAAAAAGGCAAAAGCTCTTCAGATTGGCCAAAGATGGGTGTGACTGAAATAACAATTTCTAAAAAGGTCAGACCATAGGACATCTCCACACAAGAGAAGCTGCCTTTGCTGGCCCAAAATTTTATCTCAAACCTGACCTGAACACCAGTGAGCCAAAGAAGATGACTTGAGCTGCTGTTGGCATACAAGGTAGAACCAGCGACCTCAAGAATACCGACAGCAGTCTTTTCTGAAATGCCCTTTGTATTCAGAAGAAACACATGTAACTCTCTAACTATATCAACTCCTTCAGATTGATTTTTGGAAATTAGAAGGAAACCCCATCCACAGTTAGGAAGTGGTAGGACAATGGCTACTCTTCCTGTTATTTTCAGCAGGCTGATTGCAATTTTCATAAATAATAGAACAGTTTCCTTTACAATTCATTTTTCTTTGATGGAAATAAAACATAGTTTGTCTTTGTAATGTGCTTCAACTGAAAAACAAGGTAAATGACATTGTCTGAACCTTTAAAAAACCCATGGTCTAGTTTTACACTGGTAAATACATGATGCCCTTTATTAACAATAAAATCATCATTTAAACACCATGATTAAAATATAAATATATTTGAGAAGTATCATAGGGTTAGCCAATTAATTCCTTAAGGGTAATCAGCATACATTTTATTTCAGTATCTTACATAAAAGTATTAAGTAAGTATTCTTGGATATGAGAAGAAATTAAGAAGCTACACATTCAAGCAAAGTTGATGACTATTTCTGTTATTATTAACCCAAAACATGTCCCTTCATCTTAATACTTACAGCTGCCAAATTTCAGAGGACATGAATGAGCATCCATTGGAAAATCCTCCAAGTGCATAGGACATTCAGCTTGCACTGTAAGCCTAAAATTCAAAATTCCATTTTGTATTTAGGTAATTAACAAGTCAAAATAAAGTATGTTACTGTTGTTAACAGAATTAAGTATAAGGAGGGCTTTCATAACAGCTAATTAATATTTGAATGGACTATTTTCCTTCAAATTTAGGTGAATTTATATATTGCAACATATAATTCCTGAGCTCAAGGGACAATAATATGTATTAAAATCATAATTTACCTAGCAAGGTTGTATCCTGTTTTATTGCAATATAAAAATGTCATGAGTACATTTTAAGGTTATCCAATATAATTCTAAGTCCTAGTCAGCAATGAGTACATATGTGAATTAAAATATGTGCATTTTTTTCATTTAGAGAACCTTCAAAAACAGAATAAAAACATCATTACATTATGTTAGAGCTGCCTTAAAAAGACCTACAATTTTAATGGAGGTCTGAGGAGATTTTAAAAATAAAATTACATGCTGCTATGGAGAAATTTAAAATAATAGCAATTAAAATTCCACTAAGAAAAAATAGTGTGAATAATAAGTTGGCAAGAAATCTTTTAAAAAATATAATTAGACAATTCTTAAGTTTTAACTTATCAAAAGGATAAATACTATTTCATCTTTTTGGAGTAAAGCATATTTATGTACTTCAATTTTGAGTTATAAAATCTTTAATTTGTACTAATACCTGATAGCTAGATAAATGGAAAACTAATGAATGGACTGCAGGTAATTAAATGGATCATTTCAAATGGAGAAACATACCTCATTGTATACAGTAGAGTCCCATCATCCTGAATTCGCAGCAACTTATTTGGCATTGTCATATTATGAGCTACTGATTTCTTCCCATTATGGAAGAAAGTATCGGGAGTCCATATTTTGCTAGCCATTAAATTGTTAAGTCGAAGAATGTTCATGGGACCTTTAAACTTTAATCGCTCATCTTTCCATTTTTGTCGAAAGAAAACATCGATTGTATATTCCTGAAATGCAAAATAGCATGCCTTTGAACAGAGTAAAATGATTAGATCCAAGCATACCATAAAAATCCAACAAAAATAAAATTTTAAATAAGTTAAAAAAGAGAAAGTACTGTACTGAGAAGTAGACTTTGAGTCAGGAAGAACAGTTCTTTCAGTCATCAGTACATTTTGCCACATTCAATGGGATAAGCCAACAATAAGAGTTGCTGTTGAGTGGAGGGCCAAGGATAGCGAGTCTATGGGTGTCACAGGGAACTTATCACCACAGCGGTTTAACAGGATGTGCCATTTCAGAAGGAGATCACTAGGTGTGGAAGGAGTATTTGGTTATTTGTCTAGTGCTTAGCAATTTATGCCACCTGGGAACTCTTATAGAACTACTTTTCCATAAGTGTCTGTATTTTCTTAGTTGCTCTCAAGTCGGTTTTGACGAATAGCAACCCGATCTAAAACAGAAAGAAATCTCACCAGGTCCTGTACCAGCCTCATAACTGTCCTTATGGACGAGTCCATTGTTGGTGCCGCTGTGTCAATCCATTTCCTTAAAGGTCTTCCTCTTTTTTTCACAGCCTGTAAAACTCTACTGAGCATCATCTCCTTCTCCAGGGACCAGTCTCCCTCCACAACATGTTCAAAGGACGTGAGACAAAGGCAAGCAAGCCATTCTTACCTTTAAACTACATCCTGGCTGTACTTCCCCAAGACAGATCTGTTTGTTCTTCTGACCATGCAGGGGAGAAAATATCATGGCTGGGTCAGGTACGCCTTAGTCTTCAAAATGATACCCTTGCTTTTGAGTCCCGGGCAGATTTACTCATAGCAATATGTCATTTGATCTCTCCCTCCTTTTTCCACGAAGACTGATTGTGGATACAAGTGAGATGAAATTTTTGACAACTTCATTTTTTCTCCAATGATTATCATGATTCATTTGTAAGGCTTGTGGTTTTTACATTGAGTTGTCATTCGTAATAAAGGTGGGGATTCTTCAAGTCTTCTTACTTTCAGCATACAAACTCGCATCATTTGCAAATTACAAATTGTAAATAGGTCTTCCTCTAATACTGAAACACATCCTTCTTCATCTAGTGCACCTTCTCTGACTACTTGCTCTGCATACAAATTGACCAAATATAGTGAGAGGACACAACTCTGACACAGATGTTTCCAGATTTTATTTTTATTATTTTGGGGGGGGGGGGCATCACTGCTCTGTGGTGGTGGGAGTAGGAGGCCCAGTCCCACTGCTGGAATTGAACCTCTGTCCCAGTGGGCCACAGTCCCGTGCACAACCACTACGCCACCGGGGCTCAGCCCTCTCTCCTGATTTTAAACCAAGTCATGTTCCCTTGTTCTGTTCGCCCAGCTGCACCTTGTTCCGTGCACAGATTCTGCATGGACACACTAATGGGCTCTGGAATTCCCATTCTTTGCAAAACTATCTATAGTCTGTTATATCTATGCAGAAGAATGCCTTTGCACACTCATTTAAACACAACTAAGCCTGTTTCTGGTATTCTCTGCATCCAGCCAAGATCAACCCGGCATCAGGGTGAATACCCTTTGTTCTACATCCTCTTCTGAACCCGCCCTGAACAGTGGGCAGTTCCCTGTGACCACTGTTGGATGTTAATTCTGCAAATTTTATTCACAAGTTATATTAACGATATTGTTGCATAATTCAGGCATTTTGTTGGGTCATCTTCTTAGGAATGATTACAAATATGGATTTCTTCCAGTAAGTGAACAAGTAAGTTGTCTCCCAAATTTCCTGGCATAGATGAGTGAATTCTTCCTCATCTTGTGGAAACATATCAATTGTAATTGTCATTCTCCAGAACCTTGATTTGGGTTAATGCTTTCAGAAGAGCTTGGAATTTTCCATTCAGTACCATTTTTTTGTGCTTATATGCTACTTCCTGAAATGGTGGACTGTTGACTTTTTGGTATTTTCTGTGTATTTACTCCATCTTCTTTTGATACTTCCTGCACCATTTGATATTTTGTGGGTGGAATCTTTCAATATTGCACCTCAGGGTTTGAATTTTTTCATGAGCTGTTTCAATGTAAGATATGATGACCTTCATTTCTTTTGGGGTTTAAAACTTTAGGTGTTTGTACATTTCATTATCATATTTTACTTTTTATTGTAGAGTTGTCATATTGAAATTACCTCTCCCTTTGTCATCATTATGTCTTACATTTATTTTTTGCTACTCTTTTATCATGAGCAAGTACAGTCTATTCTGACATTCACTTTGGTCTTTTCTTTCATTTCTGTCTTTTTATTGATTTTCACTGTGTATAAATGTGATATTCTTGATGTCATTCCATCACTCATCAGGTCTTCTGCCATTCGTGTTTAATTTCTTGGAAGTAGACAGCTTTGTAGTATGTTCTTAGTTTGGAAACTCTTCTAGCATATTCACTATGGTTGACCTTGCTGGTATTTGAAATACTAGTGGCACTAGTGGCACTTCTTTCAGCATCAACACAACACACAAGTTACTAGAGTACAAAAAATTGACAGCTAAATGGAGGTTTCCGTAATTAGTTATACGTTTATGAAAATATTTAGATAATGTTTCATTTTCTGTCCTGTTTCAATTTGACTATGTTTCAGACATACTGTTTTACTGTATTATGTAGTTTCAAATTGCGTCTAGAGGTAGCGTAGCCTATCCTTGGACCGAGTCTAAGTGGATTTTTAAATATATATATCATGAAAAAAATTAGCACACAGTCACTCTAGTAGCCAAAAAAGGGGAAAAAACACCTATTCAGCACACTGTCTGATCTATGAGTCATCATCTCTTGTCAAAGCAACTGTAGAATACTTTTTTAATCCTAAAAAATGTTGAGATGATATTGCTAGTGAGACTGCTAAAGGGTGATGACTTCAATTATTTCATAAAAAAATTTGGAAAAATCATTTTCCAAAAAAAAATTATTGCTGGCTCATACAACTCTTAGCACAATACATAAATACAGCTATTGCATGTAAAGCACATCTGTACCAGTGATGCCATAATCATGCTCAAACATTTTCTTTCCACGTAAATCCTTGATATTGGCTCCTCCTTTATCCACCCTCTCTCCACTCCCCCTTCCTCATGAACACTTGATAACCATAAAATGATTCTTAATACACATACTTTGGTAATTTTTATAATATTTAAGATATGATTTTTTGTTAAATACATTCTTTGATACAGACCAGCTAATTATCAGTTTCTCCATAATCATTCTCCGATACTGTAAGATACTAAATCTCTCTCTCTCTTCCCTCTCTCTTTCTCTTTTGCTCTCTCCTTCACTATGTCGCTCTGGCACTTCTACCTCTACACCTCTTTTGAGATGAAAGACCACATTCCTTTTGAAGAGACAGATAATTGTCATGGAGTAAATTCAGCTCATGGTAACCTCATTTGTGCAGAATAGAGCAAAATATTCTCTACAGGTGTGACCTTTTGCAAGCAATTCACAAGTAACTGTCCACAGACATGCCACTCATTGTTTTTCAACCAGCGATATTCAAGTTGGTGGTGAGAACTTAACCACTTAGGAACTTCCTGGCAATTGTAGTGTTAATTTTTTTCGGTGCAAACATAGCTGAGATTGACAATTTAGAAACTGTATTTTCAGCACAAAATTACACTCACCACATCTTTGAAAATGAACACCTAAGCAATATCAATAAATAAAAATTGTGCTTGATATAGATGATAGATTAAAATTGTCATAAAATTTGAAAGTATAAACTAATTCAGACCAATCTGAAACAAGTAAATGGTTTCCAGTTAGTGATCAAAAATCGTGTAGGCAATGACAAAGTGTCAATTCCAGATGATAATATAAGACATAAATAGGATCTCTAGATTGTGCTTCTAATTTCCCCCTTCTTTTTTTCCTTCTTTCCACAATACTTCAGTCTGGATATTGTTCTCAACTTATCTTCCAGAATAGTCAGTGTTTTCTAGTTAACCTACTATTGTGTTGCAGTATAAAAATCTTTGTAATTTGGTTAATAATCTCAATATGGTTCTTAAAAAATTGCATTTCATTTCTTTATATAAATTCTCCATTGTGCCTTTTTTCTATTCTTATGTATAACACACAGAGAAAAGTCTGCAAAATACATTTGCACAGCCCAGCTCACGGTAACACTGACATTAACCCAGAAAGTCTCAACATGCATGTATGTGGCACTATCTTTTTCTCCCTAACTCACCCCAGCTCTTCAAAGCCTGCTTCCTTTAACATGAAAACCACTTTTCTTAGTTGTCCTTTAATCATAGTGGTGCCATGCAGTAGCTGTTTTTGTGAGATGCACTAACTTTTCTGAATACAATGCTTTTCAAGCTTGCCCATATCATGAGGTGCTTTACAGTTTCACATTATTGTATTTTAGAAATGTATAATATATATTTAAGCACATATGTAAAAAGTTTACTTATCCATCCCTCTTTAGGAGGTGCCTTTTGGTTGTTTGCATCTTTCTACTATTGTATACAGTGCTGCAATAAACAATGGTGTGCATGTATCTCTTTGTATTGTGTTCTTTATTTTTTTGGCAGATATACACTAAGTACAGAAGTTGTAAGGTTTTGGGCTGAGCCCTGGTGGCGTAGTGGTTGTGCGTGGGACTGCGGCCCACTGGGACGGAGGTTCAATTCCAGCAGTGGGGCTGGACCTCCTACTCCCACCACCAGAGAGCAGTTATTCCACACACACACCCCCACCCAAAAAAAAAAAAGAAGTTGTAAGGTTGTATGGTACTTTTTGTTCATGTTTGTTTAGGAAAATGCCAAACTGTTTTTTAAAATGGCTGCATACCTCTGGATTACCACCAGCAGTGTAAGAGTATTTCAGGTTCTCCAAATCTTTTCCAGAATTCCTTATTTCCTATTTCTCATAGCAAAGGAATGCTACTCATGCTGGGAGACCTGGTGGCAGAGTGGTTACACATTAATAGACTAACAGCAAAGTCTTTTGTTTGAAACCACCAGCCACTCCAAGGAAAAAAGAATGGGGCTATCTACTTTCATAAAGAGTTCCAGTTTCAGAAACTCATAGGGGGAACTTCTAGCCTGTCTTGTAGGATCGCTCTCAGCCAGCATCAACAGGGTGCCAGTGAGAATTGGTGCTGGACTGAGGTGGTATCTCATCATCATTTTAGTTTATATTTATCTGATAACTAATAGTGAAAAGTATCTCTTCATCTTGCTCATTGTTGGCTTCTTGATGCCATCTTTAAGGATTTATTTATTCTTGACTTCTGCTTAATTTGGATTGTATAATTTGTATAATTTTTGTTTTACTTTTATCCAGTGTACCATTGCCAACCTGTTTTTGACAATGTGTGGTTCTTTTTAAATATTTTAATCAAGTCTTTAGATAGAGATAAATGTCCACTGTGGCCCACAGGGTTGACAGTTCAAATCCAGCAGCAGCTCACCAGGAGCAAGGGTTTCCTACTTCCACCAGGGCAGTGATGCCACAAAAAAAAGAGAGAGATGTCATATTTAAAAGAGGTTTCAAATCTCTCTTTTGTCTTCCTGAGTGTGCGTCTTTACATTATGCTTGGGAGTATACTTATCTATTGTATTAGGGTCCTTAAGTTTGTTTCTATTTTGGCATAGGTGATCTTTATAGTTCTAGGGTGCACATTCATGTCTTTGATCATTTTGTATAATGAATAAGTTCATTTTGTATGTGGTTTCGTGTATGTATCCCAACTCATAATTTTGCAAGTGGAGATCCAATTATTCTTTTTTTCTTCTTTTTTAAGAGAAATCATTTTGTTGGGGGCTCGTACATTGTTTTTCATAATACATAAATACATATACTGTGCCAAGCACCTTTACATGCCTACTACCATCATCATTCTCCAAATATCTGCTTTTCCACTTGAGGCCTTGATATCAGCTTCTTATCCTTTTCCCTCCCTCCCTACTCCCCCCTCCCTCACCAACCGTCAATACTTTATAAATTATTATTGTTTTGTCATATTTTATACTGCCTGACATCTCCCCTTGCTCACTCCTCCGATGTCTGTCTTCCAGATAAGAAGTTATGTGTAAATCTTCGTAGTTGGCTCCCCCTTTCTACCACACCTTCCCTCCATTCATCCCTTAACTCCACTCTCACCACTGGCCCTGACGGGTTCATCCGCCCTGGGTTCCCTGTGTTTCCAGTTCCCATCTCTGCCAGTGTATCTCCTCCAGTTCAGCTGGATTTGTAAGGTAGAGTTGGGACCATGATAGTTGGGGGGAGAAAGCCTTCAGGAACTAGAAGGAAGTTGTATGCTTTATCGCCACCTCACTGCACTGCACAATCTCCTCCCTGTGACTCCCCTATAAGGAGGTGTGGCGGTCATGTGCTTATGGTAATTTCATGATTGAGATGTAGGGGTGGAGTCTAGCCTGTTAATCTGGAGCTAGTCATTGAGTAGCCAATGAGGTCTCCGTGAGGGCATGACTTTCTCCTGATACATTTAGGAAATCTCGCAATATTTCCCTCGTGAAGATGAGAAGCTATCTCTCAGTTGTTGGGAGTTAGTCTCAGAGACTATGAATCACGGACAAGACAAGATGGGGGCGTCTGAGGAGTCAGAGGAGAAGCCACCCAGCTTTGCCCTGGTGGAACCAGACCTCTGAAGCAGGAGAGGCCGTGGGGAGACCCCTGCCAGCGCTGGGATTCTGCATCCACTGACTTGTGACTTCCTGAGTGGGAAGGAGACATTATAGACTGGCATCAGGCATATGGGCTAATATAGGACTTATGACTTTGAATGGACTGGGTTGGGATGCTTTCTCAGTGTTCCATTCCTTTTGTATATAAACCATTCCCTTATATCCATGTCTAGAAATTTGTTTCTCCAGTCTACCTGTACTAACACAGGAGGTGTCCAATTTGCCCACACGTGGGCCTTCAGTCTCCACCCTGCTCTCCCCCTCATTCATTGTGATGTGATTCTTGTTCTTTTTGATGCTTGCTATCTGCTCCCTTCTACCCCTCGTGAAAATACAGGCTGGTGTGCTTCTTCCATGTGGGCTCTTCCACTTCTGCACTATATGGCCATTTGTTCACCTTCAAGCCTTTAAGACCCCAGACACTTTATCATTTGGTGGCTGGGTGCCATCAGCTTCCTCTGCTCTGTCTGCCTCTGCACGCTTTTGTCCTCAGAGATCATGTCAGCACATAATGATATGATTTTTGTTCTTCGATGTCTTATATCCGATTCTATTCACACCTCATGATTACGCAAGCTGGTGTGCTTCTTTGATGGTGGATTTTGTTGCTTCTGAGCTATATGACCATTTGTTTACCCTCAAGCTTTTAAGACTTCAGACACTATAGCTTTTGATAGCCAGGTACCATAAGCTATCTTCACTACTCTTGCTCATGTCCCCACATATCCTCAGTGATCATCGCAGGAAGGTGCACTCACAGTGATACATTTTTTTTCCTGATTGATGCCTGAGACCTGATCTCAATTACTCTAATACCACCATTTCGTGAAAGACTATTTTTCCTCCATTTAAAGTGTTTTAGTACCTTATCAAAAATGAAGTGTTTAGGTGCTTGGTTTTATTTCTGTTCTGATTCATTGGTTTACATATTTGTCCATGTACCAGCATCATGCTTTCTTGCTTGGATCCTGTTTCCTATCCATTAATATGGAACATTCTTCTACTTATATAAATCTCTTATGGTTTTGAATGAGTACTTCATAGTAGCTTTCTTTGTATATGCCTTTTAAGGCTTGGTTTATTCCTAAGTATTTTATATTTTGAGTAGCTATTGTAAATGATATTTTTAAAAGGTCTTTTTTAGTGACTTCTTCCTTAATATGTAAGACAATTGATTATTTATGGTGAGGTTAAGGTATGCTATGCTGCCAAATTTTTAATTCTTCCAGCAATTTTTTTTGTGGGTCTCACTGCCCCTTGGTGGGAGTGGGAGGCCCCAGCAATTTTTCTTAATCAAATCTTTGTGGTTTTATCAATCTGAGAACATATTGTCTATAAACAGTTTTGTTTCTCCTTTGTCAGTTTGGATGACCTGGATTTCTCTTTGATGTCTAATAGCTCAGGATAATATATTAAATAATATACTGAGTATTATAATAGCTCTATTTTTTCTCCATTTAATGTGTTTTAGTACATAAAAGTGGTGATAAATAACAACACTGTTTGGGCCCCATTTGAATGGTGAAAACTTTCATTTTCTCTCCTCTTAGCGAAATGTTAGCTGTAGGTTTTGCATATATGGCCTTTATTCTGTTGAGGAATTTTGTTCTGTTCCTATTTTATTGAGTGTTTTTATCAGAAATTGATCATGAATTTTCTAAAATGCCTTTTATACATCAATTAACATAATTGTGATTATTTTATTTTATATAGTAGATTAAATTTATTTCCCCCTAATGTTTAACCATCCTTGCATAAGTAATATAAACCACGAGAACATGATGTATTTTAACATTTACTGAATTTTATTGAAAAATTTTAATAACTATGCTTATAAGGAATTCCACACTATAATTTTCTATTTTAGCTATGTATTTTTCTAGTTTTGCATGATGTATTTGTCTAGGTTATATGAACTTCATAAAATAAAGTTGGTACTGTATTCTTCTCTTCTATGTACTGAAATACTTTGAATTGAATTGGTGTTTACTTTTCTCTTAATGATTGGTAAAATTCCCCAGCAAAATCATTTGATTTGGGGGATTTTTTTCTGAGTTATTATTTTTTATTAGATGATCATTGTATTGTGAGTCTTACAACTCTTATAACAATCCATACATCAATTGTATGAAGCATATTTGTACATATGTTGCCTTCACTCTTTTATAGACATTTACTTTCTATTGAATCCTTAGTATAGGTTCCTCTTTTTTCTCTCACTCAACGTAAGAACACTTTATTCTAACAAACTGGCAATTGCTGAAGACAAAATGGGTACACAAGCAAATGTAGTGAAGAAAGTGGACGGTACCCGGATATTGGAAGATACAGTGTCTGGGGTCTTAAAGGCTTTCATAAAGATTTTTGATGGTTCTTGTGTTACAGTCCTGTTAACAGTCTGTTTTTGGTGTGTGCTTTATTTTCTAAATTATTAATTGGGAATTAACACAGATATCCTGTAATTCCATTGTTCAGTCATATCCATGATAATTGCTCCAAAATGTTTCCAAACATTTCTTTTCTACATGGACTCCTTGACATCATCTCCCCTTAACCTGCCACCGACACTATACCTCCTTCTGTTAAAGATATTTTTCTATATATTAATCTGTGCTAATTGAGTTCAGTGTGCCCAGAAATGTGTCCATTTCATTTACATGTTAGAATCTATTGGAGTACTGTGCATCAAATCCTTAGAGAAAATTTCATAATCTACCACACCTCAGTTTATATTGTCTAGTCTTTTAGTTATTAGCTTCCATCTTAACAAAATTCAATAATTAAAAAACATTAAGAAATGAGCCTTTGCTAACTGATAAGGTTTTATGTAAGTAAGTTCCAACATACAACTACCGTGTATGCAAAGTACAACTACTCCATGGGGTTTGCCAGAAAACAGATTGCAAAAACTGTCCATGGAAGCATCTCTGGATGGGTTGGAACTATGGACCTGTCACTGTGAAGTGCTTAATTGTGCCAATTAGAAACACTTTATAGTGTATGGCAACTCTTATTTCTCCATATCTTTTTATGTATAAAAATGCGTAGCTATTTTGACGTGTGAAATGGTTCATCTTAGCTACCATTTTAGTTTCTCTGTTGACTGGTGAAACTTAATTTCTCTTTATATGTTTACATAGCAGTTTGATTTTTCTCTTCAATAAATTGTTCATTTAATCTATCCTGCTTCATTCTATTTTTGAATTAGGGAAGTTCTTTATATACCTTATGTCCTGACCCTTCTTTATAGAAATCCTATAACTCAATATGAAAATATCACTAATATCATAAATATATATAATATATTATAGACCTTTTCCCTAACTCTTATATGAGATAAAGGTGAAAATCCTCTCATTTAAGTTAGAAAAATCATTTCTATTTGTTGCCAAATAGATTCATATGCACAGATATACAATGGTATTTTTTCAGTTTTCTAGTGTCCACAGATGTTGGTTTATTTTTTAGCTTTCAATTATAAATCATGGTAATTATAGATGAATAATGTTTGCAATCATTCTATATTCATTATTATTTATTAAAATATTTAAGATTAATTATGGCTTTTCTCTTTTATCACAGAAATTCTGTAAAGTGAAGTTTTACATTTCCAGATGCAGTGATTTCTTCTAATTATATTTTTGTCATTAATGCCTAATTTTGCTACATCTGTTATAAGAGATTATTCTAATGAACTTAAAATGAAACATTATAACTAAATATTGCAATTCAATTCATTGTGGAAAACTATTGAAAATGTCTTAGTATTTTTCAGTATTTGAATATAACCATCTTTATCTATTAATGGTCAGTTAGTCCAATTACATTCATTATATAAGCTATATTATATTATGTTATATTTGATGAATATATAACCTATGTAACATATGTACTCAAGTAAAAGTCAAGTTTTTCAGCATATTTTAATGCAGTTTTTGTGGTAAAATTAGGTGCTTGGTGAATATTTGGGCCGGCTTATACTTGAGTATAGATGATAAATTCTATATGACTAGCTGCTTAAACAAGGGCTCTTGAAAATGGAAAAGCAGGGACCACAAAAATACCTCAGGAACACAGCAAGAGAAATGATATAAAAGCTAGAAAAAAAATAAACTTAAGGTGCACAGAGAGATCACTAGATTCAAATAGTGCAGGGAATCAGGAAAATGTTGGTGCTGAGAATGTAAAAGCACTACAGTAGGATGGGGACAGGTGAGTAATGAGTGACATGCCCACTCCATATACATATGAAATACATATGAGACAAATCAAGGAGTCCCATTGGTATAGCAATTACAACTGCTAATGACCAGGACAGTAGTTCAAAATCACCAGCGTCTCCATGGGAGACATATGTGGCTCCTAATGTCCTATAAAGAGCTAAAATCTCAGAAACTCAGATCTATCCTGTCCTACAGTGATTCACTGAATCTGATTGACTCAATGGCAGTGATTTTGGTCTGAGTTTTACAAGACAAATCAAAGTTTAACCAGTTATATCTAGAGATTAATTATCCAATAACTATTGCCTTAAAACACCCAAACTCTCACTGTCATTGAGTCTATGCTAGTTTATTTGATGAAAATGGATTGTGTTTTCTGCGTTCTTTGGGGGGCCATCACTGCCCTCTGGTGGTCGTGGGAGCTACCCAGCTTTGCTCCCAGAGAGCTACTGCTGGATTTGAACCACCAAGCCAATGGGCTGCAGTCCCACACTCAACCACTATGCCACCGGGACTCAGCCTGTTTTCTGGGTTCTGTTATCAATTCAGGAGGCTTAAGGCTGTGTTTAGTTATCTCAGTCAGGCTCATGACTTTTTTATAGGGACAGGCTGGGATAAATATACATTTTATACAGTTGGGCTGGGATAAATAACCATTGGTTGACTTAGCCTTATGTTATCTAAGACTACTAGATAACTAAAATTGACTTTGATCTACATATCTCTCAGGAGCCTCTAAGCTTCCCTGGTCATGTGTTTTATATGGCAATGGCAGAAGTAAAAGAAAGAAATCCAAAATATTATTCCATTTCAAGCCTTTAAGATGGCTGGTCATATTTGTTAATACCCCATTGGCCAAAGATAGTCACATAAGATTGGGTTGGGTGTCAAGTGTTAGAGCTGGATAGTCCACTCACTGCAGTAAAATTTAATTATAAAAGGACATGGATGTACAAATAAGTCATTAATGCCACCTAGTTCTTTGTGAAAGAAAAACAAAAGTTGTTGGTAAATTAATGCAATCCTCAAGCAGCTTATACCTTAATACCAAATGTCACCATAATGAACTGTAGTTTACTATAGAAGCAAGATGTATGTGGAAGCATGATGATCAGCTTAGAACAGTGGGATACCAAGTGAGAGGTACACAGTCATGTTGAGGTAGAAAGAAAATATTAGAACTGTTCTAAGATAACACATCTACAAAAGGAAAGAAGAAAATAAAACCTTGATAATATACAACATATGGAATGATTATGGATATGTGAGGTATCTTTCCAAAGAAAAAGGGTCACAGTAGGGAATGACTGAATCCTGTCTTATTCAGTTTTACTGCCTTGTGATGCATACATAAACCCTTTGGTGTGGGAGTCAATACTGATTCATAGTGACCCTTCAGGGTAGAGTCTAAAATCCCCAAAGATCTATTTAAAAATGATAATTCTAATTTAGATTAAACTAACTCTAGAGAATATAGCCAAATGGCTTTAAAAGGCTGCTGTTAAGAAAACACAGACTAAAAAATAAACAACAAACTATTAATTCTATAATCATGTGTACAGAAGAAAACAGAAAAGATGCTACTTATCCAGTGTGTAACTTGAAATCTTCTCTAGCTAAAGAATGACTAAATTTTCAAGGTAAATTTTATAATTATAAATTACACAATAGAAAATATATGGTTATACCCATTCTTTCATGATGAGATCTGGTCTATCTTAAGAACAAAATGTTTGTGTGTATCTTGAATTGCTACATAAAAGCATGAGATTATTAAAATTAAAAATACTAAGTGATTGAAAACCTAAGAATCCAGAACAAGAAAGTAAGCATCTAAAATTGATGAGTAGGTTTAAAGTTTAATAACTTGTTTTAATAACCAATAGTTATGATCTACTTCTCATATTTGAATTCACTTATATTTTTCTGTTATTGCAGTCATTAAAATTTATAGCAAAATATTAACTTAGAACTAGACTTTTAAATTATTTTATCATTAAGTAATTAAAAAAATAAAGGTCCATTGATAAACACCTAAGACCGATTGAATCAGATTGAGGAATCCCCACCAAAAAAACTACCTATAGGCAGCTTGATTTCTACAAAGGGTCAAAATTGCTTCGATGAATGGGAGAGAAGACCATCCCTATAAAAAAGACTGAATTTTTTTAATCCATAAAAGACATGAATGTTAAAGGTAAAACTAAAATATATATGAAAGATAACAGAAACAGAACTATAGAGACCTAATTTTGTGAAGAAATAGATGATCAAACACACCTACACAAATACACAAATAGAGAAATAGCTTCAAACTCTTAAGAATTAAATATACATGCTCATGAAAATATTTTATTAAAACAGGAAAAAAAATTATAATTATAAATTACACAATAGAAAATATATGGTTATCCCCATTCTTTCATGATGAGATCTGGTCTATCTTAAGAACAAAATGTTTGTGTGTATCTTGAATTGCTACATGAAAGCATGAGATTATTAAAATTAAAAATATTATTAAAGATTATTAAAATTAAAAATGTGATGGTAGGTTGATTGTGCCATTCTGAGCAATAGGAACATGTGGAATCAATCAGGTGGCAGTTTGATTGGAGGGCAAAGAGATAAATGGCTCAGCAAGTTTCTCCCCTCTCTCTCTTCCTCTCTGGTGATCGGACCAGCTTGCTGCTACTTTAGCTAGTTTTCTGCCTCAACTTATGAGTTACACTACCTGTGGGACATACCAAACCATGGATCATATCCCTAGAGCTTGAATTTCTTTCAAGACCTGCTTCACCATGCTGCTGGTATGCGCATCATTTGAACTTGAGGCTGGTGGACACTGTCATGTAGCAGTGCTTGAGTTCAATATCTCATCTGGGCCTGCTTCGCCTGACCTGCCTTGCTGTTTGCTGTCTATGGGACAGACTGCTTGCATTACCCAAGGAAAGACTCAGTTGCCTGTTTCCTTGACCTTGGACCCATGAGTTGAAGGGCATCCAGTGTACAGTATTAACTATTCCATGGAAGTGATTTGAACTGAGCCATCTGTACAGTTGTGTGGACTCATTAGCTGTTATATTCCTTCATGCTATATAAATCAATCTATCTTATATATCTATATAGACATAAATGCCCTTGTTTGGTTTCTTTAGAGAACCCTGCCTAACACAGAGAACCTACAGGTTCGAGGGTTGGGGGGATGGGGTGGAATGGGAATAAATTACCTTCAATAGCAGTCTAACCACATAAATACATATAAAATGTCAATAACTAGGGAATAAAATGAAAAACAATCCAACCAATAAGAAAAAATGATCAGACCACATGAACAGACACTTCAGCAAATTGGGCATCATGTAATCAACAAAAATATAGCCAAAGATGCTTAAAATCATTCCAGAGCTATGAACCAAATGACAATGATAAAATCTGTAAAATGACAATATTTTAAAAGAAAAACAAAACAATCAATGCTGCTCTAGGGGTATTGAAATCCCTGTCCACTACGGAGTAATTGTAAAAAGGTAAAATCATTATAAGCAATGATATTGAATTTATGACAAAATAAAAATACCTGCTGCTCCAAAAGTCTCATTTCTACATATAAACTGTACAGATCTAACAGTGACAGAAAAGGACAAATATAGCTTAGTTCATTCAATACTACTGAAAGAGAAAAGAATGAAAACAACTGTCTACAAATGAGCGAATGAATCATCAAATATGGTACACGTGCTTTCCATAACTTGTCTGTCAGTTTGTCCTACTGTGGTGACTTGTGTATTGCTGGATGCTGAAAGTTATGTCACTGGTATTTCAAATGCTAGCAAGGTCACTTAAAGTGAACAGGTTTCAGCATAGCCTCCATACTAGGGACAATGAAGAAGGGACAGGTTACCCAATCTGAGGAAGGAGCCACTGAAAATCTTATGCAAAGCTTTGAAACATTGTCAGATACTGAAGTTCTAATACACGGAAGCAGAACAGTGTTCGGGATAGGGCTGGGGAATGAGCCCCTAGGGCTCATTTGACTGAGGAGGAACTAACTGCTTTTTTGTGACGTGAACTGAGTAGTCAGCAGGAGTAGGGCATCTGGGATCTTCATTTGCTGATGGGGCACAACTCAAGGTAAGAAGGAGTTGATAAATCTGCTAATGATGAGAACTTGAAATGTGAGGACTATGAATCTAGGAAAATTGGAAGTTGTTAAAAATGAAATTGAATACATAAAGATTAATATTCTAAGCATTAGTGAGCTGAAATGGACTGACATTAGCCATTTTGAATCAGAAAAATTATATGATCTATTATACCATTCCTGGTATAGTAATCAAGCGATATGACATTGCATTCACTGTCAAAAAGGGCATGTCAAAACCCATCATGAAGTACAATGCTGTCTGTGATAGGATTATATCTATCTGCCTGCAAGGAAATCCAATCAGTACTATTTAAGTAACTATTTAAGTAACTATTTAATTTAATTTAATTTAATTTAAGTAACAGGCAAAGTACTAATGAAAACAAGTTGAAGAATTCTTTAATGACAACTTGGAGATTAATAAAATATTCAATCAAGATTGCTTTATTTTCAAATGCAAAAGTTGGAATCAAAGAGGGAAGAATACTAGTTGGAAAATACGAACTTAGCAATAGAAACTAATATGGGTTCACATGATAGAATTTTGCAATAAACAAAAAGTAAATGGACGACCTCTGAGGAAAAGAAATGATGGAGAAGTTCAATATTCAATATTCAATAAAACCAGATATTGAATCAATTCGTGGAGCCTTGATTTGGATTAATTTTTTAAAATCATTTTATTTGGGGCTCTTACAGCACTATGCGTTCCACAAATCAAATGTATCAAGCAAACTTGCACATATATTACCCCCATTTCCAAAACATTCTCACGAACCCTTGGTACAAGCTCCTCTTTATTCCCATCCCTCGCACTCTTGTAAATCCTTGATCAATTATATATTGTTGCTTGTTTTTTCAACTTTATTCATTGATTGCACCAACTTAGGGTGCGGTTGGTCTGTGCCTAGGTGTCAAGCTACTCGGTGTTGAGCATGAACTTGATCTTGGAGTCGTGGAACTGCTTGACTGCAGGCCGGTGGCAATTGCTGGCTACAATTTCTTCCACCTTTGTTTTGATGGAGTGGACTGGGCTCGGTACCTAGCACCCATGTCCCAGTCTACAGAGATTGTGAAACACAAGGCTCCCACCAAGCACTGCATGATAACCACTGACTCCCACTGGGCTTAAATGCCCACAACCAAGCTTGCCTTACCTTCACATTCACTGAGGGGTACTGCTCAGCTTCTCAAAGGTGACAAGGCCCATTTGCTATATGCACCACTCTTTAAACTATATTGTTATTATTATTTCACATCTTACACTGTCTGTTGTCTCCCTTCACACATATTTGCCACTCTTCCCCTTGGTGGGACTATGTGATGAGTTCTCTCCTTCTGTCCACCCTCTCCCTCCCCAATATCACAATGTCCCTACTCCCACGATGGTCCCTGAGGGGTTTTTCTGTCCTGAATTCCATGTGTCCAGAGCTCTTATTTATATTAATGTGTGTTCTTTGGTCTACCCAAGTTTGTAAGGCAGAACTGGGTCATGGTAGTTAGGGTGGTGGTGGGGAAGGAAGCAGGAACTAGAGGAATGGTGTGTTTTTCCTTGGTGGTATCCTGTACCTTGAATCATCCCTTACTTATAACCATTCTGTGTGTGTGTGTGGGGGGGGGGGTTTAAGGTGCATGTATCCAATTGTTTATAGATGGGCTTGGGGTCTCCACTTCAAACCCCCTCATTTGCATCAATATAGGTATTTGCTTTGGATCTTTTGATACCTGATATCTGATCCCGTCAACACTTAATGATCACAGATTGGTATGCCTTTTTAATGTGAGCTTGTTTGCTTCCCTGCTAGTTGGATGCTTGTTTAACCTCATACCTGTAAGACACCAGACACTCTTATCTTTTGAGAGCCAGGCACCATCCACTCTCTTCACCACATTTGCTTATGTACCTATTTTGTCTTCAGTGATCACCTCAGGAAGGTGAGTAACAAAGAGTGCCAGGTTACTAAAGTGTTCTTGTCCTGAAAGGGAGGTCTTGAGTGGAGACCCAAAGTCCCTTTAATACTAAACATATAAATATATGTACATTGAGATTATAAAGTATACTTATATGTATACATGCCTATTGCTATACCCCTATAAATGTCTTTTGTCTCCTATTTCTTTTCTCTAGTTCCTTTTACCTTCCTTATCTCCCATTATCAGGATTACCTTCCAGTTGGCTCTCAGTAATTCCTCTCGAATACACTGCACTTGATTAAACCCCACCAGGCATTAAACACTCCATTTACCATTAACTTTAGGTCTCTTATTGTTCCCTTATCCCTGGGGTTTGTTGGTTCCCCACTACCCACTCACCTCCTATGTTTCCTGGGAACCACTTGTGCAGATGTTTTCTCTTCAGGATGGTCTGTCTTGCCTACCTTATACAGATAGACATTGGGTAAATGAAAAACAAAATAAAAAACCTGATAGTTCCAGGTCTTTCTGCTGACCTTATGTATGTTTTCTGATCAAATCTGATGAAGTGTCAAGCCCTCTCCCTGAGCAAAAAGTTTATTTTCAAGATATCTCAGTGACTTGGTTACTTTACCCCCCTTGCTGTTCTGATGCACTTTCTTTATGTTTGGGGAAGCCGAGGCACACGTTCCACAGTGTCTCCAGTGCTCTCCCCATGGGTCAGTGAGGGAAGGTCATGTCTTATTGTGAGGACTGCATTGGCAGCTCTGAGCAGGGATGTCATCGTAGGGGTTTGGTGGGCCTATCTCTCTCTCTCTCTCTTTCTCTCTCTCTCTCTCTCTCTCTACTCACTTCCTGTATTCTGGACAGACCTGCCCCTCTTCCTGGGCTATATTTTCAGTGTCCTCTGAATTGCTTTCTTCTGGTGAAGGGGAGTCAACATAGGTTGGCTTCAGCTTAATCCCATCATCCTCTCTGTTAGTTCACTGTTCCATGCCAGAGTTTTACCCTCAATGCGTGGTGCTTTGGGATGGGGTCTGGTCAGTGCAGTTTGAACTTATTCTTTGATCATCACTGGTTATTAGTCATAGACTACCTCTTGAAATGGTAGAATATTGACTAGTTCT
>PVJH01015695.1:0-52642 GCA_004026705.1 Nesogale talazaci | reverse complement strand
GCCTTCAGGAAATAGAGGAAAGTTTTATGGTTCATTGCTACCTCACTGCCCCTTGACTGACCCATCTCCTCCCCGTGACTGCCCTGTAAGAGGGTGTCCAATTGCCCACAAGTGGTTTTGGGATACCCACCATGTACTCCCCTCACTCTTATTGATTTGACTCTTGTCCTTTGATGTTTGATATCTGCTCCCTTCGACCCCTCGTGATAACACAGGTCGGTGTGCTTCCTCTATGTGGGCTTTGCTGCTTCTGCTGTGGATGGCCACTTGTTCACCTTCAAGCCTTTGAGATCCCAGCAACTTTATCGTTTGGTGGCTGGGCGCCATGAGTTTCATCAGCTTGGTGTGCCTCTGCACCCTTTTGTCCTCAGTGATCATGTCAGGAGGTTGGTTTCTTTGATGTCTGATAACTGGTTCTTTTCACTCCTCATGGTCACACAGACTGGTGTGCTTCTTCTATGGTATGCGTTGTTGCACTGCTTGGTCATCCTCAAGCCTTTAAGGCCTCAGGAGTTATATCTTTTGATAGCCCGGTACCATTAGCTATCTTCCCCACTCTTTTTCATGTACCCACCTTTCCTCTCAGTGATCATCTCAGGTAAGTGCATACACAGTATTATGTTTTTTTCCTGATTGATGCCTAAAATCTGATCCTTTTGACACATCTCGGCCACACTGGCTGGTGTGCTGCATCTGTGTGGGCTTGGATACTTCTTGGCTACTGGCCGTTTTTTATTTATTTATTTTATCTTCAGGCTTTGAGACCACAGACTGTGTTGGTGTGAGGTAATACCTCATTGTTGTTTTAATTTTATCTTATTGCTAATTATCACAGATGTTTATTCATAGGGTTGTTGGTTTCCTATAATCATCATCGGTAAGTTGTCTGGTCATGTTTTGTGCACAATATAACAAAAACAATTTACAGTATGAAAATATCACATGTGAACAGTATAAAATCAGTCACTATCTTACCCTTATTTATTCTATGTACATAAAAAGACTTCTCTTCTTTGTTCAGCAAGAGTCTTTTGATTTTTCTTGGCATCATTTTTCACCATTTTAAGGTTCAGTTTTTGTTTTCCTTGTGTTTATTGTCATAAAAGATATATGACAGAATGTTTTCTAATCCATTGTACAGTGACACTGATTATGTTTCTAGTGTCCAGTCACCACCACAGACCTCTCCCAGTTATTCCACTCTCAATAGGAATTTGGTGTTCTTCCAAGTCACCCCTGTTATCCATTAGTACATTTTGGTCTGTACACATTCACTTATTTCTGGGGTATTTTTCAATTCAAAATAGATACTGATTTCTACAAGGGAGGACAACCTCTTCCCTGAGTTCTGTTAAATTAATTAACACATCCTTTGGTGTTATTTTTCTGTTATTTATTTCTCTGAATATTAAATAATTAGACCATGCCTGGAAGTATCTTGTCATTTGATCTATGGATTGCCCAGAAGATGTATTCTACATATGGATTTTTCCTAGTGTGAAATATAATAGACTGAGTTGACAAATACAGTGAAGACAGAAACATAAATGATATCTCCCCACTTTTGAAGTATCCAAGTACAGTTTAAAACAAAACAGTCTTAATGATTTTAAGATCTCATGTAATTGACTAATTCTACAGAAAATGAGGTTGGTAGTAACTAAAACCTGCTACATTCCTAATGAGGCCCAATGAGCCATGGGAAATGAATAGGTGGATACAGTCCAGTTGCTAGAAAATAGTTGTTTGTTACTGACTTGTCTGAGAGGAAATGAACACTTTCATTTATCAGGAACAGAGTATAAACTGTTCCTCACTGAAGCATTTCTAAAAGCACTGTACTCCTTCAAATACTGATAAAGTCTCTCAAATTAAAGGTAATATATGCAAGTAATCAAAACCATCACAGACTATCTTATGGGCTGCTAGTATTGGTTATTGCTGTTATAAAAATTATTTCCCAATGTCCTCAAACCCAATAACTTCTCTAACCATTATCATAAATCATAGTGTTAGCAGTGTAACATAGAGTACCTTGAGAGCAGTGGTTCTCAACCTTCCTAATGCTGCAACCCTTTCATACAGTTCCTCATATTGTGGTGACCCCCAACCCCAACCTTATTTTCATTGCTACTGAATATCTCTAATTTTGCCACTGTGGTATGCTCTAATGTAGATATCTGAAATACAAGATGTATTTTCGTTGTTTCAAATTGAACATAATTAAAGCATAGTGATTAATCACAAAAATATATAATTAAATATTGTGAAATATTTATTTCTAATGGCAAATAAATGAAATTTTTTTCGTGAAGGAAGGTGTAGCATGGATAAATATCTTCAAGCCAGGCGCTTGTATGTGGGCATATCTACATGTGGGCGGACTCACTTGGAAACGGAAAGAGGAGCAGTGTCTCAGTTCCTAAGACCATTGGGAATGTGTGTGAAAGGGTCATTTAACCCCCAGAGCGGTCACAGTCCACCGGTTGAGAACCACTGTTTTAAAGGATGCTATCCCCAATGCTAAGGGAAGTGGAATTAGGTTGATACTGGTTTGGGTAGGTCTTCTGAACAGCAGCAAAATGAGGGCTTTGCAACCTTGGCTACACACGGAAGCATGTATCAATACTTCCACTCCCCACAATTCTGCTGTGGTCCCAGCAGTTAAATGCATAAATTTTCCCAGTTGATTCTAATGTGCAGCTATACAGCACTAAGAACTCTGGGCTGACCAAGAACAATCCCATTTCTGTTTAGCTTGGATGGGATGACGCTCCCCATAAATACAGGTTGTAACTCTAAGCCCCTGACCCGGTGCCTGTAATACTGTTTTGGAACCCGGTTTCCTTCATGGCATTTGAAAGGTTCTATCAGTGAAGGATGTGTCTTACACCACATCTCTTTAGTTTGGAGGAAAGCAGAACCTGGAGGATATCCTACACACTCTGAGACATCCCAGCCTTCAAGGCTTACAGGATAAACTAAGGATGGTTTGTGGGAGAAACTGAAACAAGGATTCTCTGGACTCCACTGGAGATGAAAGAGACAGTCCTACACTAGGCCAGTGCCTTGCATTTGCGCTTCTCGCTTCCTGAACTTGGAGGCAATACATTTCTGTATCATAAAGCTACCCTCTCATGGCATTTCTGTGACCAACAGCATTAAATAGGAAACTAAGACAACTATGTTCCCCAGCTTAAAAGAAAAAAAAAACAATCATCATCATCTTAAACTTGAAGGTATCAATCGTCATAAGGTTGGTGGAGAACTATTCTGCTGTCAGGAATCAGGGCAATATTGGGTTCTCTAGTGGGTTCCATCAGTTGCATCAATCAAAAGAGAAAGAGAATCTTGACATGCCTACCTAGGGATGGTGTACAATGGGTCAGACCCCTCCAACTATCCAATAATCCAATGAAACTCTGTGGCCATCCAGACTGATGCTTTAAGGGAGTTGGCTTTTATCACTTTCCCATCAGCATCATTATTATTCATTTTCAGGCTTCAGAAACAAAGGGGTTCAAAGAAAAACAAACAACACAATGAATTAGATTAATTTTTAGGGGGTTATTTAATGTATATTTATGAGTTTTATTCTGCCCTTAATTGAAGACCTCCTCTTTCAGCTTTTCACACTGCTTAGTGGCCAGGCAGCTGCCCTTTGGTTTCAAGTTAAGAGTCAAAAGGGGAGCCATAGCAGATTGTCTATAGCCCTATTAGTACCCTCCCTTGCACCTCTAATGGCGCTCTGCTCCAGATAACTTTTCTCCCCTATGATAGGTTCTCAGACTTCTTTGGCCTGCCTTCCCCTTTTCAGAAAAAAAATACTCAGCACCCCCCTGGCAATTGTAAGTATCAAGACTATAACTAGGGTAAAGTATAAGTCTCTGCTTTTACAGCCTCTCTGCAGTAATTCAAAATTCCTCAGGGGGTTGGTACTACTCACTTTGGCAAAATATAGACCCTTTCACCTATGATTTTTTTAAGCCACCAATGTTGATTTTCTTGTCCATATATCTCTTGATAACTTCTTTATTAAACTCTTTTCAAGTAGCCCCTTGATTTGGATCATGTGATCCCTGTTAAGACCCTGCTTACCCTGGCTTGGAGAAAGACTTTGCATGAATATTTACCAGTTGATCAAGTCACTGTGCACATTAGCATATGAACTCATTTGAGAATTCTCTATTTATTTTTGTTATTACAAGCATTTCACATTTTTTGACCATGTGAGCCTTTCTTGTTGAAGAACTTGACACCTACTATCATGGAATTTAGTTTTGCAACCCCTTGCAAAAAGATTATTTGGACAAAGGATGCTCAGATGATCACAGACCAAAAGGTTTTAGAAACATGGACCTGCAATAATATCTTGGTATGCATCTTTCTCTCTGCAGAAATGGGCCTAGGTACAAGGCTTCTATGAAGAGCTTCAGGTCCATTGGCATAAGGATTTTTATGACACAAAATGATCATGAAAGAAGTACGCCAAACCACAGGCCAAACTCTCTTCTCTTGTCTCATTATCTGAGGAAATTTCTGCAGTAACACTCAAGCTTTTGGGGGTGGGTGGGTGGGTGGAGGGAGTGGGGGGATTAAATTCAGAAACAAAAAAGGGGGAACGAGGAAAATGAGCAATGAGACAGAAGGAGCGAGAATGATTTGGGGAAGGAGGGATTCAGAAGCAGCTATTGCTTGTGATGAATGATAACGAAAGGGAAAAATCTGAGTTTTATAGAAATGGATTATGCCCCTTTTATGATGGGATTGAGAGACTCATGCAACTGTGTGGAATCAATGGTTGTTAGAATGAATTATTTGGACAAATACCAAGAATGGAACAGAAACGTTTTCTAAATCTTTATAAGCATTTCAGGCACTTAATGATATTTTTATATTTTGTTACTTGGTTTTGATTGCCTATTGTTATATCTGACTTCTACCTCCCTCCCACAATGATTATTTCTAGTAAAATCCCTAAAATGAGATTTATCGATTCCTCCCCATAAGCAGGAAGTCAAAGGTAGCCGAGGTGATAGCAACTCACTCCCAGTTGTTCATAGATGAGGAATTACACAGCAAACCCGAGGAAGAAAAAGCATTAATCACAGTGGCTGTCTTGGGGAGATGCTTCTTTTTTAACGTGAAACCGTTTTACTCTCTGTACTCACTTGTGCTTTCCAAACTTTACTTAAGGAGTAAGTATGACTTCAGTACTCAGAGAGAAGAAAAAGAATGAGAAATTTAAAGTAAGGAAATATTTACACCAAGTCATCATCTCTTGAGAGAGAGAGTATATAATGTTCATAATAGCAAATCGTTGTGTCATGGTCTGTCTTCATTATCTAATGCTGCTTTTATTAAAAGATGAGAAGAGGATGGCTTTACCAAACTGATCTCTCCCCTATGTTTAGCAGACTATTGTTTCGAGGTACCAGTGAGATGCTTCTGACTCATAGAAGCAGGCACATGCACTGCTAGTGAATTGACTCTGACTCACGGTGACTTCATAGAGCAGAGAAGAACTGTGTCTCTGCGTGTCTGAGACTGTAGTATCTTGGGAGTAGAAAGTCTCCCCTTTTTCCAGCAGAGAGACTGGTGGCTTCAGACTGCTTAACTTGCAGTAAGCAACGCAAGGCATAACCATGACACCACTGGGGTCTATGTAACCGGCTCCACGTCTATATTCAGGGTGCTCCATACAGGGAAAACAGAAAGTTAGTAGGGAAAATGCTGTTCCATTGAGGAGATTCAAAAAATACCAGGAAACAAGATGTGCATATGCTATTGAATGAAAAGCTAATGTGCTCTATAAACTTCCATGCCAATGACAATAAAACTATGTGCAATGTGTTAACTTGACTAAGAGATTATGCTCAGTATTATATAAATAACTCCCCTTTATTGAGAGCAAGTAGAAAAAGTCAATACTAAGAGTCTAATCAAAATATTGTAAATAAGACCACAATGCAGAAATCAAAGGCAAGTGCGTGAACAATTCTAAAATGAATGGTTATTAACATTGGTGGTTCTTAACATTTTAGGTAGGGAGATGAAACTGAATGAAGGGTTACAATGCTGTGTTTTTATGATACATAGTTTGTATACATTTTCTACGCATTATTTTCATGTATCACAGCACATTAGAATAATGACAGCAAGAAGAAATGAATTAAAATGAGGAAAATTCAGAAGCAAGCACAGGATTTGAGACATAAGGTAGCATGCTTTCTCCGATATTCTTAAATCTTTAAGATTTCAATAAACTCTAGGAAATGGAATGCAGCAACTCCAATGAGTGACCGAACTAGGGGTCCAGTAACTTTCATCCACAGGGATGCATTAAGAACTAAAAAAGAGAATCACTGATTTCAATCATATTCATAACTTGTTGAATACTACTTATTTTTCTTACTGAAATGATATACCTGTTGGATAGATGATGGATACTAGCATTCACTGAAATTGGTTCAGGTGAACTGGATATTGCTTAAGTTTTATTTTCTTATTTACCAACGTCTTTACAGTTTGATGGAATTAGTCGGAGTACCTCAGTCCACAGAAGTACAATAGCCAGAATGGAAGGTGAGAAATAGACAACGAAAATAGGCTGAGCAAGACCACACCTAATGCATTTGGGATAAAAACTCGAATCCTGACTCCCCACTCAGTGTTCTATGCTATGCCCACTTGCAATTCTCTTCTCAACGTTAATATGCACCTCTCTCCTAGGACCAGTGGCATATTTGTCTTGTAATGGGTTTGCTGGGGACATGTCTCATTTTAGCTGCTTCAAACATCAAGATAGCATTCTCATCACTGCCTCACTGATGGTTCCATTTTCAAAAGCAGTCATTTAATGTTATGGCATTTTCCTTGTAGCCAAAATATTTTCCTATGTGTAATTAAGTTTCTTATGTTCTCTCTCTCTTTATCTCTCTCTCTCTCTCTTTCTCTCTCTCTCCTTCCCACCCTGGATAGATATATTTATGCCAGCAATCTTCTGCTGCCTCAAAGCTTATATCATCCAGTCTCTCTCTTTTTAGTGTTATCTCATTCTTTTCATTAGCATATAGCCAACGTGTGCATATTTTGCTCTTTAGGCTTCATACAGATTAATATCTCCGAGATTCTTATTCATTCATTTTAGTTGTTGCATTGCTTTTCCTACAGCTCATTTAAAGTTTTCTCTTCAGTCTAATATCCCTGAAACAATGTGCAATTTTCTTTCCTCTAATCATACTTGTCCTGACCAGTTGAGTAGGTATAAGGCTTATATACATCAGTGACTTGGCCTATTTGCTCCTTTAGTAAGTGAGCTTTGGGCCAAAATATAAATTTAATTAAGTTTTACTTAATAAATCTTGTTTTTGCTTTGCTTTTCATTCTGCAAGGTGCTATCCCCCTTGTACCTTTCTGTTTAATTTGGTTTTAAAAAAATCCCTTCTTATAAAATGGGTCTATATCAAGGCACTTTGGTTTTAATTAAAGCACATTTTGATTTTCAATAAAGTTATTACTAAGTAGGTACTAGAAAGGAATATTGCCTTTAAAATTCATTTTCACTCCCCACATTTGAATAAGGTGAATCTTTTAAATCTTGGACAGGAGATTAGAGACCCAAGACATTGAATCACAAGGGATTCCAGTTGTTTTCATTTCCTGGAGACTTTAGGTGAGTCCATTATTGGGGATCTAGTATTATAACTATTGATTACCTCTGATTTGATTTACCATGTACCAGTGTTGAGTTGTGTTTCATAGTGAGACTGATTATTTTCAGATGTAGATCACTAGGTCCATGTTTACTTGTGCCATTAGGCAGACTCAACGCTTCAAACTTTCTAGTAGCAGCTTAGGAAGTAAGGCTTCCTAATAGTGACCCACCTAACATCATGATTCTGGACTATTTTAATTGTTCAAGTAACAAAAGTTACTTTTTTATTTTTTTTGGTGGGGGCATCACTGCCCTCTGGTGGTTGTGGTAGCTACTCAGCTCTGCTACTGAGAGCTGCCACTGGATTTGAACCGCCAAGCGGGTGGGCCGCAATTCCACACTCAGTCACTTACGCCACCGGGGCTCAGCCCTACAAAAGTTACTTTTAACCCAGATAGCAGCTATTCTTGAAGTTGCTTAATCCTAATAGTCATTATTATCCACTTCAATAACTTTTTTGTCCTCCAACTATTTTCCAGTAAACATTGGCTTTTGATACGCACGAATTCACGGTTAATTGAAAGGTATGAAGTATTATTAAGGAATCTAAGTGAAATATTGGATTGGAGTTGAACTGCTAACCATACTGTGACTAGTTTGAACCCACTAGTATTTCTTGTGCCTTAGCGCAGGGCTGTTTGAGACTCTTCCCTGTGGCTAGAGTTATCTACTGGTGACTCAGTCTGCGTAGATACACTGCAGACGGGTTTATCTGGTCACATCAAGATTTACATTATCTTTCCCCTCCCTCCCCTCTCCCCCTCTAGATTGCATGATCAATTATCATATTTGTAAGACCATGGATGAACACCCCCCCAAAAATGGGCATGGGGATGAGGGTGCATCTTATATTCTGAAGGTGTGATAATCCAGAACCTTTTAGTATACTGGTACTATTTGTTTCAGAATATTGTTTTCCTGATCTAAAAATGGCATGTGTCTAATGGTCTGGTGTGGTCAGGTGACCAGAAAAATATGGTATATATTATTGTTGCTATTTTGTGCCTTGCACTGTCTGTTGTCTCTCTTCACCCACTGATACCAAGGGCTCAACTAGAAAGAAAATATTTTGAAAATGTTGATGACAGCATGTGAACAAGTGTGCTTAATGCAATTCAATGATAGATTGTCATAAGATTTATAAGAGCCCACAATTAAATAATCAATAATAAAAAATGATTTACATTGTCAGTTTTGGGACTCACACTAAGTCTTAGCTCCGAATAGAAAACATTAGGTTTTTACATCATGGCCTTCCTCAATAATCACCTTCATGAAATGATCACTGAAGATGAGACTGCTAAAGCAGAGTGTGGGGAAGAAGACAGATGGTGCCTGGATATCAATCACAAATTTGTCTGGGGTCTTATAGGCTTGTATTTAAACAAGCAACCATCTAAGCAAGGAGTCAACGAAGTCCACAGGACAGAAGCCCAACACCTTGTATGATCCAAAGGTGACAATTATAAAATTGGACTATAGTGGGGGGAAAAGCATCAGAACAAAAATGATGAACACCCAATTTGTAGAGGGCTATGGGGAATGAATGGTGGTAGCCCACACCCATGTGCAGTGTATCTACTCAGACTGAGCCACTGATCGATCACTCTAGTCATAGGGAAGAGTCTCAAAGAGGCTTACTGTCAGGCAGAGACTATTACAACCTTGATTATTCTGGATGAAACTTGATACTTGACCAAATGACTACCCTGTAAGTGTAACCCGAATCTGTTCTGGGTGCAAGTATCTCTTTCTGGTTCTATGAAAGAAATTTCTTCCACGGCTTTTAGATTGCTCCTGGGAGTCTTTGGCTTGTTACACATTATGTGTGTTTTTGTCTATCGCTTCTGTTCATAAATTTACCACCTTGATGCAATTTTGTTTGTTATTGTTTTCTGTTGTCTCCCAACTGTGAATCACAAGATGAATGAATGTGTACTGATGATAACTGATTCCAGGGGATATAGGGAAGACAGGACTGGAAAGAAGAAACTGGAGGGAAAGAGCTTGCAGGAGTACATAATAAAGGCAAGAGGGGATAGGAATCACTAGAATGGCTTGTGATTGCACTACTCATTTTAAAGGCAGTTTCTCCATGGGGTTGGAGGGGAACTCCTCAAAAAATGATGTGGTGGTGATTGTACAGTTCTCTTTGGATATGATTGAACTATTGAATTGTATGATATATAAATTGTGGACCAATAAAACTGCTGGGAACCAAAAAAAAAAAGATTAAATTTCAAGTGGGCAGATCTACTTTGTCCTGTGCAATGATGGTGAGTTGGAATCTACTGGATGGCACTGGGTTTTGATTTTGACAAAAGTTTATATGATATATTTGCCATAGAAGAAACAGAGAGTTCAGAGGAGGAATAAGAGAAGGTGAATAAATATATGCTGCTTTTTGTTTTGATTGCATCACCTCCAACTTCCTCATCAACTCAAAGAATTTAGAGATGATAGGGAGCTTAGTAGTGTGAAGCTTCGCTATGCTGCACACCAGTTATACAAACAGGCAATCAATATGGCTTGGACACAGCTGATAGAATTTGGTTGCACTCTAATTGGATTTTTTCCTTCTTAATATCATTACACCCCCAGAACATCTCCAATTGAGTATCCCCCTCATCAGTCTCAAAATTAAATATTCCAAATGGAGCTCATTATCTACTCCCACATAAACCAATTGCTCCTTCTTGTTTCCCCTTTCTATTACAAGCACTACTGATTCCAGGTTCCTGAAGCTGAAATGCCCCGAGTTTGTGGAAGTTCCAGCCTCTTAGCCATCCCTGAAGTCATTCAGTCACTGAGTACTCTTGATTAATCTTTGTAATTATTTCTATGCATACCTTATTTTGCTTTATGGAAAAGTATTTGGGGGATCTTTTAAAGCAAATCAATGAATCTGTGAGAAACAAAAGTATGAGGAAATGAAGGAAGGATCGCTCACTTTCCCTAATGCCTTTTGTTAGTAGTACTGGAACCTAGAGTTTACAACATGAAAAGTGTCTGAGGGTGAAGGGTTTCTTGCCCCTGCATGGACAGAAGTCCTGTGAAAAGCAGTAAAAACTTTGCATTTTAATGCAAAGATGCTTTCATTAAATAATATTGAAACGCCACTTGTAAAGTTACTCTATTACTTTGTTTTGGATAATGGTATACTTTTTAGAAGATACATTCATTATTGCCAGTTTTAGGCCTATTTAGAGGGTACTGATGAAACCAATTTTCAAAAAGAAGGTAAACATTGGCTGTTGCAAAAATGATTTCTAGGAACAGAGATTCTTCTTGTCACTTGCTGGATGTCATCTTTAATGAGACTTGTAAAAGTCACATATACGTGCTCACTTACATATACAAAAGAATGAGTACTCATGGTATTAAATTTGCAAATACACACCTGAAGGACAAGTGTGGAAATACAAATCCAGTTAGACGGCCAATGAATGTGACATAAGATAAACTTCTCACGATAAATAAGATGAATATTCAAGCAGAAATACCCCTCAATTGTATAGATGCAAATGAAAATGATAAATTATGGCAACAAGGAAACTATCACATGACACAAGCATAGTTCTTATGATAAAGAAACCAATGACATGAAAGTTGTCTGCAAAAATATCCAGTTCGGTTGCACCTCAAAACAAAACAAAAATAGCACCTCTAAGATTTTTTATAGTATATACATTTTTTTAAAAATCTAAAACACACAGTTGATTCTCTTAGAAGGGTATGTAATTGTTTTATATAAAGCTGTTGTGCATGTTGGCCCCAGACCTTTTGGGGATGGCAGAGGGCATATCTCCTCTGGGGGAAAACAGAGAATGCGAAACCTCAAAACTGGCATTATATTTGGGTAGCCCTTATGCATTTTACAAGGGACTAGAGAGACAGAGCGTCCTGTTTTTAAGGCAAATAATCCTGCCTCTGCCTTATATTAACGTTAATATCAGATTTAGAGCTTTTCTCAATGGCGCTGGAAGGTTCCAGAAGGACATAGGAGTAAAATCTTAAAATCATTAATGTGGAAATTAAGGATGAAAGGGGTGAACTGATTAGAGCACAGCATCAGTGCTTTATTCACTTCTTCAGTGAAGTAAAGGCCTAATTGGGAAATCAACCTAAATGACTGACAATTTCAATAAGCCAAGAATGTATTCATTTGACCAACAGCTGTGTTTGCTTTTTTGTCTATTACTTGCTCGTGTCAAGGAAGATGAAAGAAAAATAGCCCTCTCCATCAAAAGCAGTGTCTTCTTCATTAAGTCATGCTTATATGCAACAAAATAAATATTTATTGAGCACCTTTAATGAATCAAGCAAAGTAAACTGCTCTGTATCGGGGGGGTTAGTTGCAGAGTGGGCTGTTATTCAAAAAAATAACATTTATTTGATAATGAGTAGGTTGGATTTACTGAGATTGAGTGGGATTATTAGACATCCAAACAATTTGTTCATATGTACTATGGCATAAACCAGCCAACAAAAGGTATTTCAGTAACCATGGTAGTGACTATTGGTTGAGCAATTAGTATGCATGTGTCAAAAAACATGTAAGTTAAACGATTTGCACAAAATGCTATATGTAAGTATTAAACCACAGAGTGAAATTGCCACGGTGATGTTACCCACTTTAAAAATAAAAAGCATAGACTTCAATTTTGTTTTTAACCGGCATCTACTAGCTCATAAGGAAGACATTATTTAACCACCATGCATCATTTTCAGTATTCTGTTCACTAGTTCAAGTTAATACATTTTCTAGTAAACCCTTTTGGGACTCATCATCAGTTGTTGAGAAGCCCTGGTGGTGTAGTGGATATGCGTTGGGCTGTGATCTGCCTCCTTGGAAGCTTGAAAGCACCAGCAGCTCTGAAGGAGAAAGGTGGCTTTATACTCCCAGAAAGAGTTCCAGTCTCAGAAACCCTCAGAGGATAGCTGTGAATCAGTATTGACTCAATGGCAGCAAGTGAGAGTTAATTCTCAAAGACAGGTACTTTTGCAGTCTCATTTTAATTTTATATAGGCATGTGATGCTTACAATAACTAGCTTTACAATTAATATATCATTTTATTATTATGCAAATGAATTTTGATTATAAGGAAAGACAACACAAAAAATAATATGGCTAATAAGATTCTAGTTTATACATACATATATGTTTACATATGTGTCTATTATCAATGGATGACTGACGACAACTTCTGTTAATAATACACTTTCCTTAGTCCCCTTAGAAGGTGTACTGGTGGTGTAGGGGGTTACTCTTTGGATTGCTAAGTTCAAGGTCGTCAGTTCAAAACCAGCAGCCTCTCTGAGGCAGAAACATGAGGTTTTTTTGCTCCCATAAAGAGTTACAGTTTTAGAAACCCACAGGGACAGTTCTAGGAATCAACTCAGGAAAGTGAGTTTTGATTTGAGTCTCTTTAGAGTGCTTTCCAAAATAAAATCAGAATGAAAACAGTGGCTTCTGCGGGGGTCTACTGGGCCAGTTCGATTAAAGGCAGAGGTCAGCTTAGAAAGTGATGTAGACAGTGGTTTAGTACTGAACAGAGTAAAATTTGAACTGGCTAGATATTTCACCAGACATAGGGGGATCATGGGGACTGAGTAGGAAAAACATTTCAGAAAACTTGGAACTGCCTTAGTGAGAAAATGACCAGGAAAGCTGCAGAAAACATATCTCCCCACCACAATAATGTACCTGCTTATATTTCAAGGATATGAAGTGCTATCCTCTGTGAATTTCTTTGGTTTACTTCAGCCTACTTTTCTGACCTTGTGCCTTCAGACTTCCTTTTGTTCCCCCAAGTCAAAGACATAGTAAGAGTATGTTATTTAATACCCTTTAAGGCAGGGGTCCTCAAACCTTTTAAACAGGGGGTCAGTTTGAGGACTTCTGCTTTAAGGTCTCCAGAACTGTCATTTTGATATTAGGCACATTGAAGTGTGCAGATTCCAGGCGACTGGGGTGGGGTGGGGCTAGTCAGACGGTAACATGGCTTTCCAAAGTGGATTGTGGACCTGGAGGGAAACAGTAAATTTACATTTTAAAAAAAATCATTTTATTGGAGGGTCATACAACTCAGCACAATCCATACATCCTTCCATTGTATGTCTAGCACATATATGCATACATTTGTTGCCCTTATCATTCTCAAAACATTTGCTTGCTACTAAAGCCCTTGGTATCAGCTCATTTTCCCCTCCCTCCTCTTCCCTCTTCCCTCATTAAACCTTGGTAATTTATAAATTAGTATTATTTTGTCACATTTTACACTCTCGATGTCTCCCTTCATCCATTTCCCTGCTGTCTGTACCCCAGAGAGTAGGTTATATAGAGATCCTTATAATAGCTTTCCCCTTTCTACCTCACCTTCCCTCCACCCTCCTGGTATCATCATTCTCATTACTGGTCCTGAAGGGATCATCTGTCCTGAATTCCCCATGTTCCCGGTTCCTCTCTGTACCAGTGTACATTCTTTGGTCTAGCCGGATTTGTAAGTTAGAATTGGGATCATGATAGTGGGGGGTAGGAAGCATTTAAGAACTAGAGGAACGATGCATGTTTCACTGTTGCTAAATTGTACCCTAACAGGCTGGTCTACTCCCAGTGACCCTTCAGTAAGGGGATGTTGCATTATCTACAGAGATAATTTGAGTCGCCAATCTGTATTCATCCTCATTTATAATGGTATAACTCTTATTTCTTAGATACCTGATACTTCATCTCCTCGACAAATCATGGTCACATAGACTGATATGCTTCTTCCATGTTGACTTTGTTGCTTCTGAACTAGATGTCCACTTGTTTACCTTCAAAGTAGCTTTATATTTGGTTTAATAAAGGTATCTATGATTTTATAGTTCTCTTTTTACCGACCCGTGTAGATTTTATGGGGTTCAAAACAGTTCCATTAGTATTTCTAAAACCATTCCAAAATATTGGTTGTCATCCATCCCCAGTTATTCTGTCTTTAGTCCATTGTGTTATGTTAGTGGCAGCTTCAACTGATCCATTTACATATGTTTCAATTATTCAGGGAACCCCAAATTAACAACTTCTTTTTTAGAAATCATTTTATTGGAGGCTTGTACAATTCTTATGACAATCCCTACATACATCCATTGTGTCAAGCACTTATGTACATTTGTTTTCCTCCTCCTTCTCAAAACACTTGTTTCCACTTGCATCCCTGGTATCTGCTCTTCATTTTCACCTTCCCTCCCTGCTTCCCCCATCCCCTAGGAATCCCTGATAATTTATAAATTATTATTATTTTGCCATATGAACCCATTCTTACCACTGGTATCTCCAATAGCAAATATGATTTAGTAATAACATTTTTTTCTGCTAAATCATTGAGTTCTGTGTCTTAAAGTTCAGGAGCAGACACTATCAGAATGAAAAGATTCAAAACAGCCATCTTTCAGAATGCAACTTGGTGGCTTTCTGAGGAAAAATATTTCCAATCAAACATTAAGAAATGCTGACATGCATACACTGGTGCCAGCAAGTCATATTCTGAGAACCATAGAGGCTACGTGTAGCATGCCAAAGTAACTTGATAATTTACTGGTTCTCTTGAAAAAAATCAATACAATTTCTGAAAAGCCGACTTAGTCATTTGATTAAATCTGGACTATGCTAATGCAAAGGAGGCCTGATGATACAGTGAGTTAAGCACAGGACTGCTAACCACAATGCTGATAGCCCATACCCATCAGCTGTGGAAGATGAGGCTGGCTGTTCCCAGGAAAACGTACGGGAGGAGTTCTACTCCATCTCATATGGTCCTGAGTTTGGCTTTGGTTGTATTACATTGAAAAGTATGTTCTCAGCAATACTAAATATGGTTGAACCTACTTAACACAAAGTGACCTCTATTTCTTCCTAATGGAGACACTCATATGTACAGAAGAGGGAATCTTATACAATGGGTATTTTAAGAAAACATCCCAACCCAGTCCAATCCAATAACATAAGTCTGATGTTAGCCAATATGTCCCATATCAATATATAATGTCCTCTTCAGACTCACAAAACACATGCAATGGTGCCTCATGCAGAATGATCACATGCCAGTGGATAGAAACTCTCTGGATGCAGTGTTGTTGTAAGCATCTCAGTGCCACACTCCACGTGACTTCTCTAGGGCCAGGTGTCTGGTTGCATCAGGGTAGCACAATGTGACTTCTCCTAAGGTATGTCTCACAGGGACTCAACCTTGTCAGTTGAATGTCTCCAAGGGAGTGAACTGAGAGAGATCGTGTCACCTGCCTCCAAGAAAGAACTATCACATTTCCCAGAATTCTCTGGAGAAGGCCATGCCCACATAGAGATCTCATTGACTATCTCCAGATTGATGGGCTAGACTCCACCCCTACACCCTTAATCCTCAAATTGACATCAGATTAGGTGACTTCCACAAAGCTAAACAATACAATGCTGACATACTCATTTTGAATATGAAGTTTTTTATTGCTGAGCTGCATTTTTAACTCCACCAATTGCTGTATGGGCACTGTCGGGCAAATGCTGGACTGTTAGTGGTTCAAACCCACAGCTACTCAGTAGCTAGAAAGATTGAAGCCTATGAGGTCCTATAAATATTTATAGCCACAGAAACTGCATATAGGCTCACCGTGTGTCAGAATGCATTCCATGACATTGAATATGGTTTTTTGAGTAGAGGTCATTAGTAGTAATGGATGTAATTGACATTGCTTTAATTTCTTCTATTCACTACATTCTCCTAATCTAAAGAACACATTTTTTCATATTTCATCACCGTGATTTCAAGTATAACTATCATCTCTGGAGAAGAGTTTTCTTGGTATCTTAGGGAAAGAAAGTATATTTGTAAAATGCAAAGCTAATCAATGCCCGCATATTGAAATGATACCTGCTTCATGAGCTGTAAAGAGTCCTAGAGGTGTTATGTGTTAAATTTTGAGCTGTTCCTTCAAAAGTCAGTGCATCAAACACACCAGATGAGAAAGAGTATGCAGTTAGCTTCCATAAAGATTTGCAGTGTTGTAAACCATATGGAACAATTAGTTTGATTCTGTGCTATAGAAAGTACATTAAGTTGAATCCATTTCATGGCAATGTATTTGCTTTTTGGTTGAGTTTATCATCTAGCTTGTGATGTACTTTAATTCACTGAACTAACTCATGTCAATCTAGTAGATGAACTACCTGATTTTTAGTTTTTAATTTCATAAAGCACAGACCCATTCTACAATTAAACTTAGGGAAAAACTTTGAAACCAGAGGTTTGAGGGCATTTGGGTGTTGCCATAGTCATGGATTCTTCTGCAAGAAAGAGAAGGAAATAAATTATTTTGTACTTCTGTTCTCATTGTTGACATTTCCTCATTCTCTTCCTGCCTGCATTCTCCAAAGTTGATATTTATTTAAGATTACTCAGATACTTGAATAGCTGTTTAAAATTGATAGCTTTTATGTATCTATAACCTTACAGAAGACTTTTTGGGGAATTCTACAATTAATAATGATAATCTAGCTTGCTTTCAATGTATTAAAATTTAAAGTCTTAGTTTACAAGGAGGCCTCCCTTTATTTAATTTTAATTAAGCAAATATAGCAATACAAGCCCTGCAGAACCTAATTAATTAAATTGATTTTGAAAAAGCAAACAGACAAGAAATCCATATGATGAAAATGAGCGATCCCTTTTACATTAGCATTATAATGAATGCATTCTTGCTTTAAAAGCTCATATCAACAGATTCACCTATGTTGGACTACAGCAATTATCATTCACACTGAAGGACAGGCAGTTGATTTACTGTATCCTAAGTTCATCCCCGTGAAGCAATTTGATCATTTTTATTAAATTGAGTAATTTCATCACTTAAAATGATTACTCTTATTTGGTATTTGAGAGAAATGTGTGATGTAGTCATTCACATAAAATTTTGCTTTCATTGAGAACATTCATTACAACATTGATGCATGTCAGAAATAATCTTTGAAATCTGTGCTTTCTTTTCAGTTGGATTGCTGCCAAAATGCATTGGGTTACATATAAATTCATATTTGTTTTATATGTAAATTATGTAGCAGGAAGCCCATTTTGGATTCTGTAGTTAATTATGGGAAAATTCCTTTTGGAGTGACAACTTTATTGAGATTCCACAATATAGTATATGATTTAGAGGCCATCAATGCAATCACTTTGCTGAAAGAAGAAACCTGGGGCTAAGCTCAGACAAGTCCTTTTCTTATGCTTCTCGTCTTCCCATTAAAGGATAGGACTCAATAATTTTCCCATATAATTACAGACAAATGCTTAAAGGTACATCTTTTGTAAAATGATGGATAGATCACTGAAATTTTGTTCATTTGCATTTGAGAACACAAGCGTTGTTCCTATTTAGAGAAAATATATGTTAAAGCAAATGATTTCTTCTTTGCTCAACTAGGCCAAAGAGAAGTTAAAAATAGAGCCAGAAGTCTCCTAAGTTAGAAAGCAGTTATTTTCAAGGATTTTGAATGGTTCTCTCAGAATTCCCCTCCAGTATAACTCTTTTGTCACCACCCACCCTCTCTTTCTACTTTCATATTTCCTGAAAGAGAGGGTGTACCAGAACCTGGACATCCATGATCATGGGGCTGCTTACTTTCCTACTAGATGATAATTTCCACAAGGAATAAATTCTTAGTTAACATTGTATCCTTGGTGTCACATATAGAATGTGGGAAGTTATACATGTTTATAAGAATTGACTATGGCATGGATAGCTACATGGTTGGTTATGTTTATTGTTGTTTGCAAGTAAAATATTAAATGACCTCCAAAGTGCTCTTTAATATCTAATTATGTAAAAGTTTTGCACATGCACATACACAAGGGGGCTTTAAGCAGTTCATAGGAAGATGTAATTAAAAGATAATGGGAAGATGCTGCCCTTCTGATCTCAAAGGGTTGATTATTCTAAAGTGTGCACATCTCCCAAAGTGTTGTTCTATTTATAGACTTTTTGGTTGCTTGACTGAAAGTGAACGCACAGATTTCTAGACTTGAAGGATGACTAGGGCCACAGCCTGGGGTTTCACCATGCTCTCTCCAACCAATGATCCTTTTTAAATGATTTCGACATTTCCCCCACAATTTTTTTTCTGCTACTTACTGCCAATGCCGAAATTGAGAAGGATTAGAAAAGAAGGAGGAATGGAGGAAGGAAACTTCAGGAGAAAGTGGGATAGGCATCCAAACAAAATAATCAAAACCTTAACTTCCTATATTTTTTCCAGAAAATAACTCAGTAAACAGCAAGGACATATCTGAGTCCTGACTAGCCATAGAAGAAACACTAACATGAGAAGAAGGCAAACAAATATCTATTCTCCATCTTTATTATTTGTTTCTCCAGTACCTCCCTCCCAAGGTACCATAATATGTCAATCTGAGTAGACTAGAGAAACAAATTCATAAGCACATTTATGGATAGAAGGGAAAGGTTTATATACAAGAGTAATGAAACATTGAGAAAGTATCCCAATGCAGTCCAGTTCAAGGTCATAAGTCCAATATTAGCCCATATGTCCAATACCAGTCTATAAAGTCTCTTTCAGACTCACAAAGCACGTGCAATGACACTAGGACAATCACAGGCCAGTGAGTGCAGTCTTGTGTATCTAGTGGCAGTTGAAGCATCCCAGTGCTGGAAGGGGTCTCCCCAGAGCTCCTCATTTCCAGGGCTAAGGGGCCATCAGCAATATCCGTTGGTGGTAGAAGCATCTCAGCACTGGCAGGAATCCCTCTGTGGCTTTTCCAGCTTCAGAGGTCTGGCTCTATCCGGGTAAGTCCATGTGGTTTCTCCTTCAGCTCCTCTAGTTCCTAGGACTCTGAGTCTATGATGCCATCTTGTCTTGTCAGTCAAACATCTCCAATGACTGAGTCATAAGTCACTCACCTCCATGTGATAAGTACCGCAAGATTTCACAGAAGTCTCAGAGAAAGCCATGCCCACAGAGATGTCTTATTGGCTCTCTTCAGATTGACAGGCCAGACTCCAACCCCACACTTCCAATCATGAAATTGACACCAAACCAAAGTACATGATTGTCACACCATATATACTTGGCTAGCTGCTGGGTGACAGGTTAGAACTTTGAACACAAAAAGCTTTATAGAAGTACTTTACTCTGGGCCCATGGGATAGCCATAAGTCAGAATCAACTGGAAAACAACTAACAAAAGCAATGTCTTCTTTTAACGCCTGAATCCACCAATTGCTCTGTGGCAAGAAAGGCCTTGCAATGGGCTTTTACAAAGATTACTATTTAGGAACCTTCCTGGGTGAACTGCTAACTTCCAGGTCAGAGGTTCACGCTCACCTGCTATTCTTCCAGACAAAGTGAGGACGTTTGTTCCCATAACGATATGCAAAGTTTCAGAAACCCTGGATAGCGTCACTGTGAGTCTGATTCAGCTAAATAACAGTGATTTAGGGGAACATTTTGACATATTTTTTTTGTTTATAGGTGTCATCTCACAGTTCTGACCATAGTAGCCATATGTGAAACAGAATGAAACACTGTCCGATTCTGTGCCCATCCTCACAATTGTTCTTCTGTTTGAGCCCATTGTTTCCATCACCGTGTCCATTCATCTTCTTGAATTTCATATTCTTTTTCTCTTTCCCTCTACTTTACCCAGCATGCTGATCTTTTCTAGGGAATTGTCTTTCCTAGTAATTAAAATGACATGAGATGAAGGCTTTCCATCATTGCCTCCAAGAAGAATTCTGGCTCTGCTTCTTCCATGACAGATTATGTTTTTGACAGACCATGTCACTTTCAATATTCTTCTGTAGCACCATAAATCAGTAGAATGTGTAATTCACATATAGGTTTCCTATGAATCAGAATCAACTTGATATGACACAATAACAGAGATAAAATATATGCCTGACACACATGCACCCACAACCAAACCAAACCAAACCGGACCAAATCAAACCAAGCCAAGCAAAACCAAATCTACTGCCTTCAAGTTGATTATGACTCATAATCACCCCATAGGACAGAAGAGAACTGCCCTGTCCAGTTTACTAGGTTGTAAATATTTATGGAAGCAGACTGCTATATCTTTAACTCAAGGACTGACTGGTAGGCTTTAACCATCAATCTTTTAGGTCATAGTTGAACACTTTACTGCCTCAGCAGAGCTCTTACATATACCCACCAACCAAACCCAAACCAAACTCACAGACATAGTCTATTCTGACTCATATCAACTCCATCTCAGAGTGGAATGACTTCTGTAGGCTTCTGAGGCTTTCACTCTTAAGGGAGCAGGACGTCTCATTTTTCTACTTCGGAGCAGCTGGTGAATTTGAACTACTGACCTTGCACTTAGCTGCTCAACCAGTAATCACTATGCTACCTGAACTTCTACATATACCCACAAAAACATTTAAGTTCTTACACATATAATTGCAACATGAGAATACCTGTTTTTTTAGAATACCTATTTTTATGCCTTCAGCAGCACAGTATATATCAAATACCTGATTTTTTATCTGATTGCTACAATGTTTATCTTACAGTTTTGTTTTCCATTTATCTAGCATTAGTTATGTTGAGTGTTCTGTCAACAGTTCATTTCCTTTGCAAGTTTTAGAATTCACTCTAAAATTCTTTGAGATGGCTAATGTATGGAATCAGTCTCTATTTTTTAATCAAAACTATTTTCAAGCTTATTACATCCTACTAATTTCTTAGACTTATCCTGGAGCTAAATGCCTGGGTGTTTCAAAAAAGAAACTACCATTCCAAAAGAGGACAAGTTCCATAATCCCAGTCATATTTTTAAGTCACTCTACTGGGGGTTCATACAACTCATATCAAAATCCGCACATACAACCATTGTGTCAAGCACTTTTGTACATTTGTTTCCCTCATCATTCTCAAAACACTTGCTTTCCACTTGAGCCTCTGGTATCCTCTCCTCGTTTCCCCTCCCAGCCCATCCCCCAACCCCATGAGCCCCTGATAATTTATAAATTATTATTACTTTGTCATATCTTACACCATCTGATGTCTCCCTTCACCCTCTTCCCCCACTGTCTGTCCCCCAGGGAGGAGGCCATATGTAGATCCTTGCAATCTGTTCTCCCTTTCTACCCCACCTTCCTTCCACCCTTTCATTATCACCCCTCTCACCACCAGTCCCAAGGAGATCTTCTGGCCTGAATTCCCTGTGTTTCCAGTTCCTGTCTGTACCAGTTTACATCCTCCAGGTCAGCTGGATTTGTAAGGTAGCTCTGGGATCATGATAGTGGGAGGAAGGGGAGTATTCAAGAACTAGAGGAACAATGTATGTTTCACCATTGTACACTATACCCTGATTGCTTCATCCCCTCTCTGGGCCTTCTGTGAGGACATGTACAGTTGCCCACAGATAAGTTTTGGGTCCCCAATCTGCACTCCCCCTCATTCACAATAATACTTTTTTTTTCCTTTGATGTCTGATAGCTGATCCCCGTCATGATCACCAAGGCTGCTGTGTTTCTTCCATGTGGGCTTTGTTTTTGCTCACGTAGACGACCATTTGTCTATCTTCATGCCTTTAAAAACCCATACATTATATCTTTTGATAACCAGGAACCATCAAATTTCTTCCCCACATTTTCTTATGCATCCACATTGTCCTCAGCAATCATGTTGTGAAAGCGAACATCTCAGACTGCAGAATTATTAAAACACGGTGATCTTGTATTGGATGAGTACTTGAGTTGGTGCCCACTGTCCATGTGTTTTCTTAATATTAACCCTATAAATATATGTACATAGCTGTATCCCCCTTTGTTGTATATAAATATATTTACATATGTATATGCCTGTGTTTAGATCTCTATAAATGCCCTTTGCCTCCTAGTTCTTTCTTCTACTTCTTTTTACTTTGTTCTAGTACCACTATCATGTTCAGCCTTCATTTGGGTTTCAGGAAGTCCTCTCAGCTACATTGTCCTTGATCAAGCCCTGACAGACATCCTACATCCTCCTCACTCTCTGTTCCCTTCTCCCTCGACCTGTCAGTGCTAACTCCTTTCCCCCCTCTCCTCCTCTTCCATGTTGTCCCAGAATTGTTCTCTTTTCCAGCTTACGTATCTCACCTATCTCTTCCAGATAGAGATGCAGCAATAACAATATGCCCTAATACAAGACAATAAGAAATAAAATACAATAAGAAAGAAATATTATCTACAGCAAAAACAGCAGAAAGGCAACAACATCAACACCAAAAGCCCTATACACAGTTTAAGGTCTATCTGTTTTCCTTTATTTTTTTCCAGTCTCCTCTGAAGGGGCACCTCGTCCTGGCCCCACAGTCTGGGGACTTCATTGTTCTGTTCCCCTTGCTACTCTGTTGAAAACCCTCAGGGTCTGACTTTGACATGATGAGCTCAGGGCATGCACAATTCCCATTGTGTGTCTCTAGTGTTGCCACTCCTGATGCTATATATGGGTCAGTGAGGAATGTTATGTTTGGCAGTGGTGGTGGCCCTATGGTCCTCTCTGTGCATTGAGTTCTCTGAGAAGAAATAATGTCCTCAGGACATGGTGGACCATGATGTACTTCACTCTTTTTTTCCCTCTCCCTTTGTTGTCTCCAATGTGCTCTGATCAGACATGTCCCTCTCCTTGAGCTGTAGTTACAGTGCTGTCCTCTGGAGTGGAGTCTGCTGGGTTGCACGGAAGGGGGTGGTGAGTCCTGTCCATGTAGCTGGTAATGGGGCCAGCCCCACAGATCTCTCTATTGGTTCCCTGCTTCATGTCAATGTGTTGCATTCTTGTCCAGGGGCACCGGGTTGAAGTCTGGTCCCTCTTTCCCTGTGGAGATATGAACAACACCCACCCCTTCGATGAGTTAGAGCCCTGTTCACCTTTCTATTCATGTCTTTTTCTGTTCCTTTTTCCCCCTCCTTTTTAGTGGGCTACCGAATATATCATTGAGTATAGTCTGGGCCCTGCCATATTAACTGGACCTCACCCCAGGGATGCATGTACACAGTGGCTTTTTCCCTATGCCGCTTTTGACTCAATCCTATTTTTAAATTCCCCTTGCTCAGCTATGAAGACAGTTCTAAAGAGAAGTTGTAATGAGATCTCTTTCCCCACTTCAGGAACTTTGCACAGACTATTCCCTGGAAAACCTTGTCCCATTACTTGGTATACTTCTCATCAGTTAGTTCTCATTATCACTCTTACTCACCCACCAATAACTTTCTTGATTCTGAGTTCTTAACACGTTAACCTTCCTTCCTTTCTTACTCTCTGTCTTGAGTATTCTCCATCTTAGCATCTCATGTATTCCTTTCATTGCACATACAGTGCTGTGCAGTTTGTTAGTTTGCCAGCATTTGCTCTTCCCTATGCTACAATGGAATTTCCATATGAGCAGTCTGCTGTGTCTTCAGTTTCATCTCCAGTGCCTGGTGTGGCATATTAAAAAGAAAAGGAATGAAGGTACCCAACAGATATTTGTGCAAAGAAAAAATGTAAGGACTCATAAGGACTCATGTATACTCTCATTCATATGTTTTATATGTGTGTATAGATATATAGATGATGGATAGATAAATAGACAGGTAGATAGATGTTACTACAGTGAGAAAACCTGTACATACGTTCAGTGAATGGAATTCAATTCAATTGAATTGAGATTTACTATGTGCAAGATAAAGGAGAAAGAGAGAAAGAAAGAAATAAGGTAATAAAGAAGATAGACACGCCATAGACTCTTCATAGCGAGCTTAATGGAGAGCCAATGGCTGTCTTTATTAGAGGTCAACGTGCTAGGTGGAAACTACATACATTTTAATGCCACTAGTGATGGCCTGAGTCCCAGGTCTGGAATGCATTTCCTTTCCTAAACACTCTCATCTCTACCAAGGACTGATGGAAGTGAAAAGCAATATTTATTTTTGCTTACTATTTGGTTGGAGTTTAAATCATCTTTATCTTGGTCTGATGAGATCTATAAAGCATCACCACTCTTCTGAGTTATTCCATCTCCGCAGAGTGAACACTCTAGTGACAGAATGAACAGGGGGCACCCTTTATCATGGGAAATGACAAAGGGACATGCCTCTTGCACTCCTACAATGCCACACTGTCTTTATGAAAATGAGGAAAATGTATTCAGCAAATCTAAATGTAAACCTGAAAACAACAGATAAGTCCACACAAGTATTGCCTACTATCTATTTTTTTCATTATAAAGTGCGGCTGTAGCCAGAAGATGAAATTTACCTTCCTCCCTTTTCTCCCAAAGAATTGCCAAGATACAGTACTAGTCTTTTAAAAGACAATGCTTGAGGAAATGTTGTAATCTGGTGACATTTGTGTTTATAATGTAGATAAACATAGTTGCAAAGGACTTAAGATAGGTAAGGAATAAGCAAACAACAACATCCCTTAACATGCATAGAGATACTTTCAAAACTGTCCTTTCAGATGATTGCTGTGACATCAAACAAGAATCATGTATACAATAAGTTTTATTGCAAAATTGATGGATGATTTTAATATTTTAAAAATATTTTAATTTAATTATATATTCAACACAGCGGTACTTATATAAGATATTTATTTAAGTTTTCAAAGTCTATGGAAGGAATATAAAATGATAAATGAGTTGTCTAGGGAGATACATTATTGGCATTTGAAATACTTTTAAACTCATTTATTCTATTGTCAGAGGTAAAGTAAACGTAATGAGGTCTAATGGGATATGCAGTTGGTTAAATCAACTAGAATCTTGTTTAATTATATTTGCACCCTGTCCTGGACTTGGGAATCAAAAAGGAGATTACCAAATTATATACATTAATGTTGTTTATCATCTTATTTACAATAGCACACCTGACTTAATTTAGGGTAGATAATCTTTCTAGTTACCTTTCCTCTGGGAATAAACATCTGCTCAAATACATTTCAGCATTTTAATTGTGTTACTTGGAGTAACTCGACAGTACAGTACAAAGCTCAGTATATTCAGTTTCAGAGGAAACGAAGAGAAGTGATTGTTGCTTTTAAGGGCTACTTTTCTACTTCCAGAAGAATGGGTCCTTTTCTTCTGAACTCTATTCCATGTGGAATGAACAAAGGGCAGAATTCATGTATATTCTTAATGTGAACACTAGGAACAAAAGTAGAATGATTCTGTTATTATTATGAATACCATGACTAAAGCTATATCACTGTTGTTACAGTGCTTTACAATTTAGAAAGCATTTTTATCAATATTAATTTATGTGGTCTTTATAGCATTTTATTATTTTATCGGTGCATGACATATAAAAGTTTGAAAGTATTGGCATTTATACCAAATATTTATGTGGTTCTATCTATCTATCTCTCTGTATGAAATGTTAACAGGTTCACTTATTCAATTCAACATTATATCCTTACAATTCATCTTAATTGGTTTGTATAGCAGCAATCCTTTTATCTCTGTAATTATCCTCTCTCCCACCAAAGGACATTAGAAATACTTATAGATGTTTTGTTCCATTTGTTACTTTGCCTAATGCTGCCATGACCATCCCACCACCTGTTTCTTGGTTTTCCCTTGCTGTGCAGTGAATTACATAGTCTCTATGTATCCATTCCAATACCTTGTCCCATCCATCTCTTCTTGTCTACATTCTCGCTGATTTGACAATAGATGTTAGCAAGACGAGTGACCATGGGGCAAACCGTGCTGTCTAAAGCCTTTTCAGAGTAGCCTGAGTGCTCTTTTTCCAAGGTTTGGTTTGTCCTGAACTGACTGTTATTTTGTTTTTGTTTTTGTTTCCTGACGCCCTCACCTGGGCTTTTTAAAAAGTACTTGCACCCACCCTTCAATCTTTATCTCTTCACTTCAGAGTTAATTATGGGTTTTTTTTTAAACCTGTTGTTTTCTTTAGTGTGTGGGCGTCGCAAGTATTGCAAGGAAGGAGAGGTGTGACCCTCATGTCAGAGCCTTGATATTTGTGCTTGCTTGTTTCAATAAATGATTGATTGATTGGTCTTGTTGTGTAAGTATATAGAACTGTGTTTCCACGAGTGATGACCTTATTTTGTCTCCTTCCCAGAGTCAGTTAAAAAGTTCCTTTTCAATCCCCCAACTAGAAACTAGAAGAGCTAGAGTGGTGCTGGCTGGCACAGGTCCCAATAGATGTAGCAGGCAGTGAAGAGTGACTGGGTGACATCAATATCCAAGGAGACTAAATTGGGGAGCAGGGAACGTGACGGGGAAACGGTAACACTTCTAATAGTTTGTTATTGAGGTGCCCACTGTTGTGAAAGATGAATGCTAAATCCCAAAGCCTCTCTGAGGAATACTATGGGACACACAGGCGACGGTGAGTCGCAAAGTCTTGTTGCAATCTGACATTGTTGTGCTTCAGGGCCTGCTCAGTCGGTTCTGACTCACAACAACTCTATATACCACATCAGGGAGCACTGCCTGCTCCTCACAATGGTGCTGATGCTCAAGTTCATTGTTGCAGTCAATCCATGTCCACCGGGTCCTTTGCCAACCTCACAATTGTTCTTTTATTTAAGGCCATGGGTGGGTGCCTTGGTCTCCTTTGCTGCCCCTCTGTTTTATCAAGCGTGATGTCCTTTTCCAGGGACTGGTCTCTCCTGATAACATGCCTAACGTGCATGAGGTGCAATCTTCCCACCCTTGCATCTAAGGACCCTTCTGACCGTACTTCTTCAAAGACAGACGTATTTGTTTCCTTGTCAGTTTACAGAGTTTGCATTATTCTCCGATAGCACTACATTGTGCATTCTACAAATCCTCCTGTCTTCCTTACTCATTGTTCCATCTCTCACACGACACACATGAGGTGGTTGAAAATACTTTAGTTGGGGCCAGGGACACCTTCCTCCTCAAAGTAGCATCTCTCTCTTTAAAACGTTAAAAGTCTTTTGCAGTGGCTTTACTCACTGGGATGTATCTGGTAATCTCTTGACTCCTAAATCCATGTGCACTGATAGTGGATCCCAAGAAGATGAAAACCTTGGCAGCTTCCATCTTTTCTCAGCTTATCATGATGTTGCCCTGTGTTACAGCTAGGCATATCTTTGTTTCCCTGATGTTCATTGTAATTTATCTTGAAGGATGCAATATTAAACCTTCATCAAGAAGTGCTTCAAGTTCTCTTCACTTTCACCAAGCAAGGTTGCATCATGTGCATATCACCTTTTTCAAACATGACTCATTTTGAATTGTGGTGCTAGAGAAGAATATTGAAAATACCATGGACTGATAAAATAACAAACTGATATGTACAGAAAGAAGGCCATATTGCTCCTTAAAAGACAAGAATGGCAAAACTCCATCTTACATGCTTCAGACATATTGTCAGGAGAGGCCAGTCCCTTGAGCAGGACATCATGTTTGGTAAAATAGAGTGACTGTGAAGAGGAAGAAGGCCCTGAATGAGATTGATTGACACAGCGGCTCAGGCATAGGGATGATTGTGAGACTGGTAGAGGACTGCCCAGTGTTTCATTGTGCCATATGTAGATTCTCTGTGTGACTCAATGATACCTAACAAAGAACAATTCTGATTCCACATTCTTCTTCTTATAATCCAGCTTCTATTATTTGCTATGAATACAAATTGAACAAGTATGGTGAGAGAATACACCTCGACATACACACCCCTCATGTTTTTTTTTGTTTTGTTTTTTTGGGAGGCATTACTGTCCTCTGGTGGGAGTGGGAGGCCCAGCCTTGCTCCTGGAGAGCTGCTGCTGGATTTGAACCACCAAGCCACTGGGCCCCAGTCCCACACTCAACCACTATGCCACCGGGGCTCAGGCCCACCTCATCCTTTTAAACCATGTAGTATTTCCTTGTTTGGTTTGCATAACTTGATCGCCTTTGGATCCATGTACTAATTCCCCATGAAAACAATGAAAGGTTCTGGAATTCCTATCTTTATTAATGCTATCTATAATTTTTTTAATGGTCAACTCAATTTCATTTGTGTAGTTAATAAAAAGTAAACGTATTTATATTTGTCTCTTGCCTGGAACATTAAGATCCATCTGGAAGTCACAAGGATATTCCTTGTCCCAGGCCCTCTTCAGAATCAGGGCTGAATTTCAGGCAGTGCTCTGTGGATGTACTGCAGCACCCACTGTTCAATGATCTTCAATGAAACCTTATTTGTGAATGATATTAATGGTATTGTTCAATAATCTGTACATTCTCTTGGGAAAATTTTGGAAGCCTTTATTAAACAGAAATATCAAAATAGGAAGCTACTGTTCCTCAGCATTTCCTCCATCTGGGTTCATATACTTCTAAAGGTTGTATTTCTATCTCTTTAAACCTTCCCTGAAAGAATTCTGTCTTCTTGAGTTCAACATCAAAATGAGTATTTTGATATGTTTCAGGAACTCAGATTGTGTGGCTTTTTAGTGTTATTTGAGAGGTGGGAAGCAAAAAGAAGTGAAGGGGCAAGAGCAGGACTGTAAGGGGAATGGAATAAATGTTCCCAACAAAATCTCCTAGGACAGTCCTTACTACCATAGAAGAAATGAGCAGGTAAGTTGTTTTGATGTTCAGTCACCAAACTTGTGAGTACTGATAATGATATATAAATATAGAAGCTTCAAGACAAGTCTTACCAGAGGTCTCTTTTAAACTAGGGAATCGGTAATGTTACATGATAAGCCTGCACTCACTTCCATCAAAGGCTCTGGTTTGCTAAATGACTACCACATATACTCAAGTATAAGCCCACCTGAATACCAGCCAAGGCACCTCAGTTTATTACAAAAGCTGCAAAACAAAATGTACTGAAAAACTCAGGTTATACATGAGTATATATGGTCAGTTCCTATCCTTTCCATATTAAATTCTCTGCAAACTGAGAGAGTAACATTTCCAGGGCAAACAGTGTCTTTAGTTTTTGTGTCTGGTTGTTATACTAACCTGCTCATTATTTTAACGTGATTTGTCTTAATATAATATTTTTATAATATAAGGGCAAAATAATATAATGAATATGATTTTAATGTGAATATTAAAATAGTTGTATTTATTTGGGGGATATTACCAGTCACTTGAGAGTTTCTGTATCCCTCCCCAATGCCACCTCTTCCAAATTCCATCACCGAACATAGCCACTATGCTACATTTTGCTTTACTTTATAATCCTGGCATATAGGCATGTATCCCTAAATAAGAAAGTACTCGCTTCTGTATACTTTTTTTGGGATTTCTTTGTTTTTTTGGGGGGCCATCACTGCCCTCTGGTGGTGGGAGTAGGAGGCCCAGCCTTTGCTCCTGTGGAGCTGGAATTGAACCTCCATCCTAGTGGGCCGCAGTCTTGCACACAACCACTATGCCACCGGGGCTCAGCTCTGTATACTTTTTAACTTCATATAATTGGAATCACACTACGTATCTTCTGTATCTTTTTTAAAATTAGTATTATCCTGGTGAAACTCATCCATGTCAGTAAGCATAGCTGCAGTTCATTTGTTTTTCACTGTCATATTTCACTGTAGGAAAACACACAATTTATTTAGATGTATGACTCTTGACTGATCTTTATTTGTTTCTAGCTTTTTTATTATAAATAACCTGTTCCTCGACAGAACTGTTGCTAGCATTGATGTCACTCAGTGCAGTGACTCAATTTCTCCCCACTCCACTTGGATCTCCTCCCTTATCAGATCATATAGAATCTTTGATAATTCTTATTATCAATTTTCATAATATAATTATAGATGATTAGTTATAACTTGTGTGAATGTAATATTTCTGAGATTATATAAATTCCACCAATAAAATTACTTAAGAAAATCTACAATGAATTACATTATTCTTATAATTACTGAGAAGCCTTTTAAACATTTTTCTCCTTTAATTACAGCTTCATTCTCACAAAGTTATGGATAGAGGTTCACACATACTAATTATGATAATGTTATAGCTAAGGTTTTTTCTCAAAGTCAATAATGCAAAGACGTCTGCAGCAACAACAACAACAGGGCTTGCTCATAGTGCTCGCAGGAGAAACCATGCGATTCAAAGCATCATTGCAATTAAATAATAATAATAATAACAGCTCTGACCTCAATACATTAGAAGGTTCAAGAAGTGACTTACAATTTTTTGTAGTAGTTAACTGACTACAGGTATATTTCATATCATGGACACAACCAGAGTTTGTTCTGGTTGTAAACATCTCTTAGATGTTCCATCACAGAAATGTCTTCCCTGGATTCTTGATATATTGATGGGGGTCTTCTCCCTCTCACGCATTATTTGTATTTTGTTTTTATACTATTATGATCTCATCTTTACAACTTTAATACAATTGATTTTCATTGTCTTCGGTTGGGTTTTCTACCTGTGAAGCAATAGAGGAGTGAAAGTATAATGATAGTAACTGATATTATAGGGAATGCAAGAATGGAGGGTGGGCAATAGGGTGGGAACAGGGATTTGGGGAGTAAATAATGAAAGGGGGAGGGAGCACTAGAACTGATAGTGATTGATTGTACAACTCATTTTAAAGGTGATTTAACCATTGGGGTGGTAGTGCTACAGTAGATGTGATACTGATTGCATAATTCTCCTTGATGTGATTGAACAATTCAAATACTCAATTGTGTGATATGTAAATTGTGTGCCAATAAAAAGTTGAAAAATATTTCTTTGCTGAAATGCTGTAAACAAATTCATAGGAAGTCATTTTACTGATACCCCTTCTGACAGTGTCACCCAGTGCTGTTCACATCCCTGCGCCCTCTTAGTGATACCACACTTTGCCTTGTTGTACACAGAGCAGGGATGACTGGGCTATGGGGTGTATGAATGTGTCCTTCTTGGCCCCGGTTAAACTCAGAGAGATCCCTCACTTGTTTTCCTGTGTTCTTTTACTTATGGATACCACTGGGACACTGATGTTTCCGCTTCAGTGTGTCCGACTTCTGCTTGTCCAGGAAAGAAGCCAAGCTACTTCACTGCATTCTGTGCTGTTGGAGCATTATCTTTGAAATAGATGCTTGTCTTTTGAGGTTCCAGCTGCAAGCAGACTCGCCCAACGTTACTCCATCTAGTTTTAGCTGAATGACCTCATCCAAGCATTATAGGTCCCTGTGCAGCCCTGGCAGTGTGGGTGCTGACACATTGGGATGCTAAGGGAAAAGCAAACACTTCAAACTCATGAGTCATTCCACAGGAGAAAGGTAAGACTCTCTGGTCCCATATAGATGTCTAGTCTGGGAATACTTATGGAACAGTTCTACTCTCCTATACAGGGTCACTATGTGTCAAACTCTAGTCAAATGCAATGGGCTTCCTCTGTAATGATCTTCTTCTTCTTTTCTTTTTCTTCTTCCTCCTCCTGCTCCTTCTGTTTGCTGCTTCCTCGTGCTTCTTCTTACTCTATACTAGCCACCATTGTTTTCAGGTACCATTGATTCATTTCAAACTCATAGTGACTTTAGATACAATAGAAAAAATGCTACCTGGTCCTGCACCATCCCCACGATTGTTCTGATGTTTGAGCTCATTGTTGGAGGCATTGTTTCAATCCAACTTGCTGGCTGGCAGTTTTCCTGTTTTTTAGGTGACTGGCTTTATCAAGCATGATGCCCTTTTTGGGGGATAGCTGCCTCCTGACAACATATCCAAAATACACATCGAGGGAGCATTCTGGCTGTACTTCCAATCGAGATTTATTTCTTCTTCTGGTAGTCCTTGCTATTTTCAATAGTCTTTCCCCATACCATAATTCAATTGCTTAAACTTCTTCTGGCAGTGGGTGTTGCTAAACTTTGGGTTGCTTCATCTATCACAGGTTGACGTCTCAGCTATTCTATCGCCTGTGTAACTAAACCCATACATCAATGTTTCTCTGTTTATGTTCAGCTTAGACCTTTTCTGCCACAGCATATGTGAAGTTTAATTTTGTGGTTATATTGTCTGTCGAGTAGTTTCTGACTCATGGAGACCTCGTTTGCAGAGTGCAAGAGCTAGTCGGGATATTTTAGGGTGTAACCTTTCAGAAGGAAATCCCCTGGCTTATCTTCCTAGAAACCTCTGAAGGGGGGTTATTTTCAACCTTGTAGATATTTTGGTACTTAACAGTTTGGACCACACTATGCCGAATTGTTTCCCAAATTGATTGCACCAATTTATATTTCTGATTTTATCCAAATGCTACTTGCTCTAAATTTTATTCAACACTTGATACCGTCAGTCATTTAATTTTTGGCTACTCCTGGATAGAAAATGTTTTCTCACTGAAGTTTTCACTTGCATTTCCCTAATTAAACATGGGGTTGAGTATTTTTTCATAGTTTTATCACACGACAACATGGTGAGAAATTTAAATAAGAGGTCTCTTAAACTAAAACTTAGTGAAAAACTTGCTGTTTTCCTACAAAAGCACTTGATTTTCTACTGTTACAAACTGAGATACTTATCAATATCATTCTCTATGGTTATAATAGTTGGATCATGGAACACCTAATCCTTTTTTTGTAACTTCCCTAATATATATTAACAACTGAGTTAGTTGATGGCATGGAAATTTCAGTGCCTAATGGTATACAATGGGTTCAAAAAGTCTATGGAGAAATTCCATTATCTTTCAATTCCATTTTCCACACAAAAATTAAATCTCTAATATATAGTACAGTAAAATAGAAATGCAGTATTGTATAATACAATATGATAGTTTTAATACAGTATAGGACCATACAGTGTAATGCAATATAATACAATGTAATATACAAACTCACTGCCATCAATTCTAACTCACTGCCCCCCATTAAGAAATAATAGCATGCACATGTTAGTTTCTGAGGCTATACATCTTTGTGGAAGAATAATGCTAGATATATCAATAGGTTGATGAAAGACAGATGATAGATAGATAGAAAGATAGAAAGAAGATAGATAGGGATATCACTAAATTGCATTTTCTGCAGCCTGACCATGGTGTTGAATGTTCAGCTGAATTTCTTGTAGGATATTCTTAGAGTACTTAACTCTTTATGGCAGCTAAACCCTGCTTGTATATACTGAGACCCCTCCCTGGAGAACAACATCATGTGTGGTGATGTGAAGGGGCAATGACAAAGAGTACATCTCTCCAGGCCCAGTACTGACACAGTGGCTGCATCCGTGGGCTCGGGTATGGCAACAATTCTGAGGATGGTGCAGGACCACACAGTGTTTCCTTCTGTTGAGCTTAGGCTTGCTATGGTGGAGACAAGTCTATGGCACCTAAACAACTTCAATGTATTTGCTGATGCAAGGTTTCAGTGTCACACAAGGCTAAATTCAGGGTGCTCCATTTCTATGAATACAGGCAAGGCTGCAGAGTCTTCCTTAGAATGGATCATAACTTTATGTTTCACTGAAAAATAAAAATAACATTTGGATTTTACCAGGGTGAACTTCAATCTATTAATCAAGCTCCCAATCAAAAGTAATTTTCAGATGTAATCAACCCGTTAACCCGATGAAATGGAAGGATCTGTAAGGGAAGATTTCTGGAGCAACTTCTTTCACTCTTGCCAACATCGGCCTCCAGATACTTGTCATACTCAACTCATATAACTGCCAATACATCACAAATGTGCAGATGTGATCTAGGAAGTGTAGACTCGCATGATGGGCATGACAGAAATTTTTAAAATATGAACACTCTCAGGAACTTTAGTTATGTGAACCTGGAAGCATCTTTGTGGTGTTTGAATTCTTACTCTCAAAGATTCAGATGTCAAAGTATTTTTAGAATGGATCTGTAAGGCATCATTATTTTGTAATTATACTCTCGTTGATTGACAGCAAATGCTGCTGTTTGATGAAAACCTTGCTGTGTTGAAGTGATCTTGGTTAGCGCTGCAGACAGACGACTTAGTTCGAAACCCTCAGGAGGGGAAAGAAATAACTTAAAGTGATTTTGAGTTCACCAGCAGGATACAGGATCACATTGAAAATGCTGAGTTGTTTTTTCCCCAGTCTTTTCACATAACCATCTTATCATCCATACCGCTATGGATTTGATTATGGACAGGCAAAAATATTTTGTTCAAAGGATATTTCCAAACTCACGTGGTTTTATTTATGGAAGTTACAAACATTTTTTTTTTGAAAAGTGGGAGAAATTGCCTAAGTTGCACACTGTGTGATGGCTGCATTTTCCCGTGGGAAAGAGAATATGTAGCAATGCTCTCTTTCCTGGTAGAATTTTTTCCTGACATTTGATGATACTATTAATGTCATGAACTAAAAGAGAATATAATATATTATAACTTTATATAACAAAAAGACATTCATATGTATATGTATATATACAAACTCCTCACTGCCATCAATTGGATTTGACTAAGGGCAACCTATAATAGAGAGGAAAACTGTCCCTTTGGATTTTGGAGACTTTTAAATCATTATGAGAGAAGACAGTGTCATCTTTGTTCTGTGGATCTGCGGTGGGTCCAAACGATTGCGCTTACAGCTATCAAATCAATGTGTAGTCTGCTCCATTCCATCACAAGGACCCAGTGACTAATATAAGGCTTTATTATTTATTCAAATCTCCATTTAATTTATTAGCATAAATAATTTGTTCATACAAGAAATAGTTATGAGGGTCATTTTTTCACCCCTGAGATGAACATAGATGTTAGGATGCAAGAGGACATTGGGATTAGGAAAGACTGGTGTGGGGTGTGAAGAATTATTGGATATGTAGAAGTGTGAGCTGTGACTTTCCTCTTCTCTTGAGCTCGGGTTATGCCTGTCATTATTTATAACCATGATGAAGGAGTGTCAAGTTGGTAATTCCTTTAGTTTCAATGATTTTTAAGACATTTAGGGTGAGTTTTTAAAAATCAGTATGAAAATTTACATTAAGATCTCTGAGGAAGGTGTGTTAAGTATTCAGAATGATTTTGTGATTTATGCATTATTATAATTTATGTAATTGGATTCTTTGTAAATGTTTGAAAGCTTTTTCTTTACTTGCCTAAGCATTCCCTCTGCAATCATGTTAAGGGATCCTTTTATATTAACTTACCAATGTCTAAAATGTCAGCTATATGTACAGTCTAAAGCAAAAGAAACTCTACCGGGATCAGGATGACTGTGAAGGAAGAATGGTACAGCAAATTTTGATCAATTTTCTTTAGTTGATGGTTAATTCAAATAAAAGCCTACGTTTTAAATCTCTTCCTATAACTGGATTTATGCTAGAGTATATATACTATTTAGTACAGACAGTAGAGGGAGGGTAAGGGAAGGAAATTAATCCAATGGGCAAAAACTAAATTAGAAAATGCCTGAGTCAAAATTTAGCAAAAAAAAAAAAAAGAAAAGTTTCAGATATGCAAATAATTCAGTTCATATGAAATTTCTTTATTGGCAACAGTGTCTATATGAACACCAACATTTTTAAAAAGTAAAATCCAAAATGCATCATTTTGCAATTGGTTTAAAATAAGAATTTGCTCAAGTTGTTTAACAACAACAACAAAAAAACAAGCATTACAGTCAGGGAAATTATTTCAGTAGAACTGAAACTTGCACTATATGATTTGATAATTCACTGCAGGATAATGAGTTATTAATTCAAACTAAAATGTTTTTACTCTGAAGTTAAGAGGACATCAGAATCATTTGACAACAGGAAGGGATGAACCTTATTTGAAAAATCTTGCAGTGAAGTAGTGTTTTAGTTTTATATGTATGCAAACTAAAATTTAAAACCTATCTGTTATGCCTACATTGTTAGACCACAATATAAATATAGAATTCAAGTGTCACAGCTCTTTTAGAATTTGTCTAGCAGATCTTCCAGTTTTTCTGAAAGGCCCCCCACACCATTAAATATATATTATATATAGAATTCACTTACTTGGCAAACTGTTTAGACATAATCTACTTGTTAGTATGATCCACCTCAGTATCTAAAATTCTGTAGATTTTCCCATCATTGTCTCCTTCCCAGAATATCAAAACAGCACCCTAACCAATCTCCCTAACCTACTCTAACCATACAAAATTCAAAATCTGAGAGACCTTTTCAAAAGGTCAATTGAATCATCTGACCCCTTCATTAAAACGCCTCCTTATTCTAATGAGAGTAAACTACCACCATGTTATCTTAATAGGACAATGACTCTCTGCAACTTCAACTCGTCTTTTTTCATATAGCTTGAGATAGACCAACTCTTCTTTTAAGCTCTGAAATATATTCAGCTTTTTATTTCCTAGATATTTGCTATCCACTTTGCCTGCTATGCCCTCTTCTGTGAGTAGGAAGGCCTTTATTCACCCTGATTTTCATAAGCTAATAGACTTACTGGAGTGGTTAGTGCCCCCAAGTAAGAGAACATTAGAAAGTAACCTGAGAAACCTACTTTGGATCAAGTGATGTCAAAAAATGTGCTAAAATTTGGTGAATGAGAAAAACCATTCAACAACTTGTGCACACAATAAGCATTTACTGAATGCCATAATAAAAAAGTAGCTTTCTTTCTTAATCATGCTCTTTTATCATAATTGGGAATGCTTCTAATTATTATTTTTTAATCATTTTATTTGGGGCTCATACAACTCTTATCACAATCCATACATAAATATATTGTACCAAGCACTTTTACTTGCCTGCTGCCATCATCATGCTCAAAACATTTGATTTCTACTGAAGCCCTTGGTATCAGCTCCTCATTGTTACCCTCCCTTCCCACTCCCCCTCCCACATGAACCCTCTATAACTTATAAATTAATATTATTTTGTCATATCTTACATTGTTGATGTCTCCTTCACCCAATTCCTTGCTGTCTGTACTCCAAGGAGAAGGTAATATGTAGATGCTTATAATCTGTTCCTACATTTTACCACACCTACCCTCCACTCTCACCACTGATCCTGAAGAAATCATCTGTCCTGGATTCCCTATGTTTCTGGTTCCTATCTGTACCAGTGTATGTCCTCTGGTCTAACTGGATATATAAGGTAGAATTGGGATCATGATAGTCTGTGTGGGGGAAGCATTAAAAAACTGGAGGAAAGTTGTATGTTTCTTCATTGCTACACTGCACCCTAACTGGCACACACACACACCCCACCCCCGCAACTCTTCTGTAAGGGGATGTCCCAATACCTACAGCTGGGCTTTGGGTCTCCAATCTATACTCCCCCTCATTTACAATGATAAAATTTTTAGTACTTTGATATCTGATACCAGATCCCTTCGACACCTCATGATCCCACAGGCCGGTGTGCTCCTTCCATGTAGGCTTTGCTGCCTCTGCACTAGTGGCTGCTTGTTTACCTATAAACCTTTAAGATACCAGTCGCTTTATCATTTGGTAGCTGGGTATCATCAGCTTTCTCCACTATGTTTTCTTATGCACCCATTTGTATTCAGTGATCTTATCCAAAGGGTGGGCACACAATGGTATGATTTTTGTTCTTTGATGTCTGATACCTGATTCCTTCCACACCTCATGTCACACAAGCTGGGGTGCTTCTTCCAACGTGGGTTTTGTTGCTCCTGAGTTAGATGGCTGTTAGTTTACCTTCAAGCTTTTAAGGCCCAAGGCAGTATATCTTTTGATAGCTGTGCCCCATCAGCTTTCTTCATCACTCTTACTCATGTCCTGACCTGTCCTCAGCAATCATCTTGGGAAGGTGAGCACAAATGACAATAGGACTTGTCACAGTCTCCTTACTGAAGCAGACAGTGCCAAGGACATTTTGGAGGTTATATGGTGGGGAAGCAATGCTGTCTGAGCCCCCCAAATGGAGTAAATCAAGAAGGGAGCATTTCTGGATGGACAGATGAGAGGAGAGAATGACAGGACAAAAGGTTCCTAGGGCACATGTGAGAGGGGATGGTGGGGGGGAGGAAGGAGGTGGCATGGATAGGCTCTGGGTCGGGGGAATAACAATTGGTTGTGAATTGATGACAAGGAAGGTGTGGGAGGCCTGGTAGGGCTTAAGCAAGGGTAAGGTAACTGAAAGGAAGTATTGAAATGCAAATGAAGGCTGAGCATGATATTGGGACAATATCAAAGTAATAGGAAATAGAGGAAAGAGTTAGGAGGTAAAGGACACTTACAGAGGTCTAAATACAGGCATGCAAATATGTAAATATAATTTTGATGAGGAGGAAATAAATCTATATACATATATAAATAGGTGTAATCCTAAAGTAGCAGATGGACCTTTGGCCTGTACTCAAGTACTCCCTCAATGCAAGAACACGTTGTTCTATTAAACTGATATTCCATGATGCTCACCTGCCCAAAACAGTCACTGAAGACAAAAGGGTACATAAGGAAATGCAGTGAAGAAAGCTGATGTCATTCAGATATCAAAAGACATAGCATCTTGGGTCTTAAAAGCTTGAAGATAAACAAATGGCCATCTAGCTGAGAAGAAGCCAAACCCACACGGAAGAAGCACAACAGCCAGTGTGGTAACAAAGCTTTGATAGAATCAGCTCTCAGGCATTAAGCAGGAAAAAAACATAAGACTGTGTGCTCCCCCTCAGTTTTCTTCACCACATTTGCTTATGCACACATTTGTCTTCAGGGATCGTGTCATGAAGTTGAGCATCATGGAACGCCAATTTAATAGAGCAAAGTGTTCTTGCACCAAGGACCAATGTCCACCTGCTGCCTTAATACTAAACCTATAAAGATATGCACATAGATCTATTTCCCCATCAAAAAATATATTTACCTATGTACATGCCTGTATTTAGACCTTTTATTTGCCCTTTGCTTCCTATTTCGTTTCTCTATTTGTTTTACTTTCTTCTTGTCCAAATGTCATCCTCAGCCTTCATTTGGGTTTCAGGATTTTTCTCAGTTACATTACCTATGATCAAACCCTACCAGGCCTCTCACACCCTCTTTGCCACTGATTTTGGATCACAGGTTGTTCCCTTGTCCCTGTGTATGTCAATTCCACCTCCTTTCCTCACCTCCCCCTTTCCATGTCTTCCCAGAACCATTGGTCCAATTGTTTTCTTCTCCAGACTGTTCATCCAACAGTTATCTTTATAGAACTGCAGAGATAATAATATGCACAAAAACAAGACATAGCAAGACGAAGTGATAAGAGAAAGTAAAGAAGAAACCAATGCTTCATGCTTCCTCTCCCCCACCCCCCAATCCCATTATTATGTCCATTCTACCTTATATATCAGATTTGAGCAGAACATGCACACTGCTACAGCTAAGAGCCCTCAACCGGAATCTAGGATCAATGAACCCCTCAGGGCCAACATTGAGAGTAGAGATATCAGGAGGATCAGGGGTGGGTCGGGGGAGAAAAGGGGTATCAATCACAAGAATATTCTATTACCCCTTCCCAGGGGAATGGATAACAGAAAAGTGGGTGAGGAGTGATGGAGGATAATGTAAGATATGGAATTAATAATCTATAATGTATCAAGGGTTCATAAGGGCAGTCAGGCATGGGAGGAATGGGGGAAGAAATGGGGATCTGATATCAGGGGCATATCAGAGGCTCAAATGGCAAGTGATTATTTTGATAATGATGATGGCAACATGTATGCAAATGGATTTTACACACTGGATGAATGTATGGATTGTGATAAGAGATGTAAGAGCCCCCAATAAAAGTAAGATGAAGAAAAAAAGATGGTGTCTAATCATTTCAGTTGTACTACTTTTATAAAATATAAGCATAATACCTTTAGTGTGAACCACTACTTAAATGCTAGCATTTATGGACAGCTCCTGATCTCTACTTCACATTTTCAGTATATTGCTATTTGAATACATAACCTACAGGAACCCCAGCTGTACTTGACCCAAAATTAAGCTACATGTTATTTTCTTTGATAGCTAAGCAAGTGATGGTAAATGTGTATTATATTTCTGAAAATCCACTGAGTTCTACATTTATGACATTCACATTTATATATCACACTTCAGTAAAAATATTACATGCAGATTTTAGTAGTCAAGTTTCCCCTTTTCCTCTCACTAACCATCATATCTAATGAGATACCAAATATTCCATAAAGTTTGTGATTTGTTAAGTGCTTATTTTGTCTGTGATATTGTGATCAGTTACTTACCTCCTTATCAGATTTGATAGTCAAAGATATCTCTGGTGCACTTATTATCACTTCCATTTTTCTAATGGGGAAAATGGGATTCAGAAGTACAAAATAATTGTTTAAGAACACACAAAACTGAAATACCAAAGTGGAACTGGAATTTGAGGATGAATTTTTCATCATGTTGATATTCTTGGTGTCTTGTCACCATGATCCAAATATATGTGACATATTGAGTATTAATGATCAAAGATCAGAAAAATTGTGGGATGACATCAAGGACATCACACATGAAGAAAGCAAAATGAGATACGTAAGAGGTAAAAGAGCTTAAGAGGTATCAATAGATGGCTAGAGAAAAAATAGTAAAGGGATATAATGAAATGTACAAGAACCTGGCATTAGAAATTCAAGAAGGAAGACTATGGCAGACACTTCTTAAATAGGACAAGCTTAAGAAACAAAACTCAAGCTTCAAATTGTAATATTGTGCAAAATATTGATGATGCGACAAGCATGAAAAAATGGAAGACATATATAGAGACATTGTACCAGAAAGAATAGAACAACATCCAATTATCTTAGGCAGGAGCATATATGATTGAGAACTGATGATAACGAATAAAAAAATCTAAATTGTACTCAATGTATTTGTTAAAAAAACAATGCTCTGTGAATAGCTAGCATAGCAGTAGATAGATTCAACTCGGGAAACAATTATTCATCTCTGCTGCACATTGGGCAGCAATTAGGAGGGTCTAGTTTTTGGTGAAGAACAACATGCTTGGTAAAATGAAGGGTAGGGGAAATAGGGGAAGATTCTCAATGATATTACTGCACACAGTGATTGCAAATGAGTTAAACTAGAGCAATGCATATAAGGATGATTCAGGATTGGGCATTGTTTTGTTGCTGCACTTTGAGTTGTCTTGAGTTGGAATTCAATCAAGGGCAGCTAACAACAACATGTTCATTTTTCACAAGAGCAATAAATATTCCTCCCCATATCCATCCTTCACATCTGGTTTTAATGAAGTCTGTAGATCATCGTTCTTTAATATAATACCACAAGAAATCCCTTAGTCTCAAGTCTACACCCAATTCAATAGAAACATTGCTAGAGTTAGTGTTCCTTTCATTGTGCAAATCTGATCACATAGTTTATTTAAATTCAGTTAAGGCAGAAGTCCCCAACCTTGCCAACATATTAGAATCACTAGGCCCCACCTAAGATCAATTAAATTAGAATCTCAGGGGACAGGAATCTGGAAGTGAGCATTTTTAAAAAGCTCCCTTGGTAGCAGTAATGTGCAGTCAGGCTTGGGAACCATTGCCTTAATGTCTCCCTATAGCTTTTATGATAAAATTAAACTCCTTAGCTTTGCACAAAAGGCCCTTCATAATCTGGTCCTTACCTCCTATCTTGTCTCATTGGGTATAGTTCTACTTCATTCCCTCCACCTCTATATACTTCATTCCAATTATACAAAATCTTGATTTTCACCTCCCCTCCACCCCAAACCGTGGGTCACACTTTCATAGTTACCAGTTCTTATTCCTGGATGGTCTTTTGTTGTATTGTCATTGAATTGACCTCCTATGCACCTTTTAAACAGGATAGTTGACTTCACCTACTTGGTGGATGTAGTTATTTGTCATTTGATCATTTATTTATATTTGGTAAGAGTTAATACATGCAATTGGTAAGGAACTTAGAAGACACAAATGAATGTCTTTAGAGGTCTTACTGATACACATATCTCCCAATTTAACTACTTAGGGGCACTAACTCTTTCTAGAATTTTGGTAAATTCCTTAATATACTCTACTCCTTCAAGTATATGTGTGTGTTTATATGTATGTATGTGTGTGTATATATATATGCTTATATGCATGCATTTACACTTCTGCATGCATGATAGCATATTTTATATCTTCTTTTTGCTTCTTTTCTTTCTCCTTAGTGCAATATAATTTCTCTTCTCACATATGGAATTGCACCAGTATGTTTAATATGTGCATGGTATTTTGTGATATGGATATATGGAAATTTATTCAAGTAGATTCCAACCTATGGCATTTAGATAGTGTGCTTTAATTTCTTTTACAATGACTGCTTTAGTAGAAAGAATACTGCAGTATGGAAAATGCATTAGCATCTTAGAAGCAGAATGACTGCAATGAAGGCTGTGCACATTTTAAAACCAAAGAATGAACTCTCCTGCTCACAAAACCACAGTCTTACCTCTTACACCTCACAGTTCTCTGTGCCGACCACTATATTAGACATGATCATTCCAAAGAAACGTAAGCCAACAGAATGCCTAAATTATGCGACAATGTCTGATATCACACACACACATAAAATTTTCCTTAAAATCATCTAACAGGAGTTATAGCAATATATTGACAGGGAACTGTTAGATGTTCAAGTCCAAATTCAGAAGTGGACGTAGAACATTGCTGTTGTCACATGGATTCTTGGCTCAAAGAAGCGAATAACAGAACGTTGAAGCCTACGTTTCAGAGACGGCAAAGTCATTCGACTTTATGGTCTCTGGATAATCTTGAGAAGAATGGAAATTTCAGAACCCTTCATTGAGCCCATCTTGAATTTATGCATGAATCAAGAAGCTGCTATGCAAACAGTACACGGGTATTCTAAATAGTTGAATATCTATTCAACTATCAAACGAGGAATATTTCCCTCACTAAGTGCATACTCATTCATCTATTTTGCAACTACAATTAAGAATTTGCTATGTGAGAAGTGGTATATTTCAGGCCTTTGAGGTTCATTTTTTAAGTACTGGACATAGATCCTCTATTCCTCACGCAACATTATTTCCTCATGCGGGATAGAGAAATAGGACATTCCATGTATTTTTTAGATAAATGTTATAGTGTAGGTATAGGGAGTGAAGGAGAGGGCATCTAATCTTTTATTGAATTATTGAGATGATGTTTATCAGAAGTGCTTACTAGAAATAGATCCAGTGAAGAAGGGGTGTTTTAGGAACTCCTGAAAGCACTTGTATATTGTTTGCAAAAACTGTGTACAGTTATAAGGGAAGTGGTTTAATATGGGGCATGTAGAAGATAATCAAGTCTGATAAGTCATGTAAATATGTAGGAATTTTATACATTACTAGTGGGGACGGATGGTAGTAGTTGGGATTTGATGTTTCTAATCAGTTTGTTGTTAAATGGCTTCAGGTTGCTTCCAACTCATAATGACCCTGTGTATAGCAGAAAGAAACAATGGTGGGTCCTGCACCATTCTCACAACTGGTCTCAGTTTGCATCCCTTGTTGGAGTTATTGTGTCACAACTTCATGCTATGCTGGACTCTAAGGAGTGTTCTCGGTGTACTTTTTTGAAGACATATGTTTGTTCTTTTGCCAGTTCACGGTACTCTCTACATTATTTTCCAGCATAATAATTCAAGTGCATTTATTCTTCTTGGGCCTGCCTTATTCTATACAGCAAGTGTGCACAGTAAGGAGCATGTTTACACTGAAGTTCCGTGAAAGACTGAGAGAGGCAGCAATATTAAAAGCTTTTAGTCCAAATTATGAGGTGATAGTGGGAGGTGGATGAAAAGACCTTAGAGCTGGTGGTGCAGTAAGTCGAACCAGGAAATGGATACTAAATTTGAGGACAAATGAGAGAAACAGAGGACCTGAGGCTAAGGGTTAAGCCAGAGTATGCAGACAGATGGCAGATGCTTGATGTGTCATTTTCCTGATTTGATTATAAGTAACCTCAGGAAGAGAAATCATTTTAATGGTTTTCTTCATATTCATAAGCATGGGCTTTGTGCATAAACTTTAGATAACAGAATGAGCAAATGAATAACTTATACAATTATATGAGAGGTTGAAAACAATAGAAAAAATTCTAGGTTTATCAACAAACCAGAATCATTTTCTTTTTTTACTTAAAGAAATAATACTGTGCATGATTTATCTATTGCTCTTTATTAATTTTGCTTTGTAGAACACAAGAAAACATACCTACTATGAGCTCAGTATCCATCATGGGTTATCTAATTTCATAGTGCTAACACTGCCCCACCAAGTCTTCAATATAAATCTTGCCTCCACCTAAGGCTTGCTATGAATGGTCTCAATTTCACAGGTTCATCTGTTCTCAGCGATGTGTTTGTTCACATAAGCTAGTGTTTCTGAGAGTGGGTAAAGTTGCTTCCTTAAGATCACTGAAATGACCCAGGAGAACTATAACACCAGATACCTATAGTTTACCCTGGATGATGGTCTATTGAACAAAGTTTTTTCATAACCAGAGGGACTTTGAGTAATTTTTTTTTATTTCTTAAAAGGGGTTCATTGGCCAAATGAGTTTAGGAATCTGTGATAATTGCTGCAAATAAGTGATAATTGTTTAGTTTTTTGTTTCTTCTTTTTTCTTTTAGTTTTCTTGTTTACTTATTTTTCTTTCATTGCTGTTAGCTTGGGGAAATTCACTGATGTATGGATATCATGCATTTTGTAATTTAAACTTTTTTTCTGAAACTGATTATACATCTTCTGTTTTACTTGTTTTTCAATATGTACCAACTCTTAAACTGAGTGTTTAGGAACTGATGTTTCTTTTTATATATATAGCAAATTGAATCGCTTTGTTAGTCCTGTGTACTTCAATTAAGAAATGAAATTTTACCCCACCATATGCCTATGAGAATGCATAGTATTTGGATTGCAGGGTCATTTATTGAGTCACGTGTGGAGCTGCATGATTTTTTAGCCAATTAGAGGATATTGGGAAAATACTTGGGATATATGTATATATATATATATATATATATATATATATACACACATATATATACACACATATTTCAAATTGTTTGTGGGGGAAACAGAATTAAAAGATAAAACAAAAACTCTATGCAGTTTTGTGAAGCTTTTTGTATATATCTATATATAGGTATATAGATATATATACATATGGAATAAAAATGTGTCATTTACTTCTGATTTAGAAAATGCTTATGTCTAATTATCACTGCTTAGGATATTGTACAGAGGAACCCAGGTTGTGCAGTGGTTAAACATTGGAGTGCTAATCACAAAGTCAACAGTTCTAACCCACTAGTCACTCTGAGGGAGAAGGATGGGGCTTTCTACTCCCACAAAGATTTACAGTCTCAGAAAGCTGCAGGAACAGTTCTGCCTTGTCCTAAACGGTTGTTATGAATCAGATTCAACTCCATTGCAGTGTATTTTTAGAGTTTTATAGCATTGTGTAGGGGAAATATTTACTGAGTTAAAGTGAATTGCGAACCATTGTATATATTTTCCCATAAAGATCACATGTATACCTTTCTGCTGATAAATTTTACTTTCTGTTGGAATTATAAAGGTGATTTTGAGTGAATGATTTGTGTATAAATTTGCAAGATGTGTTCATAAACATTAGCAAAGGGAATATTTCTGTGTGTATTTGTATGAATTTTACCTAGAAAACAGAGATAAGCTATGTACAAAATTAAAATATTTAGCTCATTGTTATAGAATATGGAAGAATCCCTGGTGACACAGTTGTCTAATACTATTTTGCTAAATATAAGGTTAACGGTTCAAACCTACCACTCTCTCCACTGGAGACAGAGGCAAACTGCCTATTCAAAGATTTACAGTCACAGACATCCTTTACAGAAATTGGAATTCACTCTAAGGTAGTGAGTTTCGTTATGCTAGGTATAATTTAAAAGTTAGTCGATTTCTCATTAGGCAGTTTCAAAATGCATTGTTAAAATTTATATTCCAAAAGAGTGGCTGCACTTGAAAACTTGTTTATGAATTTGTTTATATATTTAATAGTGTATTTTGAGAGTTTTAAACAGCACATTGCTAGAAATATATTGTACTTTTTTTTGTTTGTTTGTTTGTTTTTTTCGGGCAGCTCTCCGGCGGTGGGAGTAGGAGGCCCAGCCCCACTGCTGGAATTGAACCTCCGTCCCAGTGGGCCGCAGTCCCGCGCACAACCACTACGCCACTGGGGCTCAGCCCTGAAATATATTGTACTTTAAGATAAATGATAAATTTCAAGATAGTCAATTATCAGAATGTAGTATACACATCCTTAACATACTAATGTTTTAAAAGAAAGTAATGGTCTTTTCAATCTATATATTAGCTCATCTTTTCAACTATCATGGTTTTATTAAAGGAATTTTACCAAGATGAGAGATTATCTTTCTGTATTGATACATATGCTTACCAGGGTAAATGCTGTTTATCATAGATTAAGATTTTTTTCTTTAAAATTGGTCGTAACTTAGTATTTCATTTTGTCTGAATGACATATATGCTTATTATTCCATAAAGGAAACATCATTTAAACTTTTTCTTTGAAAAAAATTTAAAAGACTCCTTTCTATTGTATATTTAAAATATATTTATATGAAAAATAGATTAAAAAATCAAATATTATTCATCTTTTAGTCTTATGTTCAAGCTGAATGTTAATGGGCTTAAATTTAGATTACTTAAATATTTAAACAATTTTATTGGCATAATTAAATGAGTTCTTAAATTATGATCACAAACAATTGTGGAACAGTTTTATTATTAATCGTTTCCCTTTTCCCCTACCTACTTTGCCACAACGTTAACTCAATCCAGTTATTGCTATAGATTTACCCCTTCTGGATTTCATGTAAAAATAAACATGCAAAACCCAACAACAATAAGGAAATCAAATCAAGAATAATCTCAATTTTTAAAAAGCAGCAAATAATAAAAACAAGATCAAATTTAAAGTGGGTCAAAAAACCAAGACAAATCCTAAGGTGTTACAGTTTAACCCAACATATACCTTAGGCCACTTTCCAAGCATTCTGTCTGTAACCAGGCTATTAGTATCCCTGGCCAACGATCATCAAGGATTCACTGGAGGCTTGATTCATATGAAGCAGTGGTTCTCAACTTGTGCGTCACGACCCCTTGGGAGGAGTCAAACAACCCTTTCACAGGGGTCACATAAGACTATCGGAAATGCATACTTCCGGTGGTGTTAGGAACCAAAACATTGTTTCTCTATTCTTCTCCAGGCAGGTCTATCCACATGCAGATACAACCACAAAGGAGTACCTGGCATGGAATGCTACCCATGCTACACCATGCTTCAAGAACAATTTTATTTATTTCACAATATATAATTACTTATTGTTTTGTAATTAATCACTAAGCCTTAACTATGTTTAATTTGTAACAATAAAAATACATCCTGCACATCAGATATTTACATTATGATTCAAAAATGTAGCAAAATTACATTTATGAAGTAGCCATGAAAATAATTTTATGGTTGGGGGTCATCACAACATGAAAAACTGTCTTAAAAGATCACGGCATTAGGAAGGTTGAGAACCACTTATATGGAGACTCGGCAAATGGATTTTGGGCTTTGACTAACCATAGCTTTTTATAAACTGGGTGGGTGCTCAGAAATTAAGCTCTCATACTATTTCATCCTATGGTCTTGTATTTAACTTTTGATAATCCTTGAATTCCACATGCTTCTTCCATATTAACTTAGGTAGCACTTTTCATAGATGACCGCTTGTTTTAAGACAAGCCTATAAGACTCAAGATACTATTCTTTTTGCTTTCTTGACATTGTTAGATGTTTTGTAGTAGAGGCCTGTTTATCTACTTGACTTATCAAAAATATTAATAAATAATTAAATTTAAAAAATTAGATGTCAGGGCTGACCCATGGTGGCATAGTGGTTGAGTGTAGGACTGCAGCCCACTGGCTTCAGGGTTCAAATCCAGCAGCAGCTTTCCAGGAGCAAGGCTGGGCCTCCCTCTCTCACCAGAGGGCAGTGGTGCCCCCCAAAAATAAATAAAATAAGATGTCATACATTATTTTGCCAACACTTTATGAATTTAAGGATATATATATATATAGAGAGAGAGATAGATACAAACATATATAAATATAAAGTTGATGTCTTGACTTTATTTTTTTGTGTGACAATTTAACCTTCCAATGTTAGATTAATTTCAGGATTTTATAGATGAAATGTTCTCTCTGTTCATTCATACTATGTGAACATATAAAATTGCTATTGGTAAGGCATATAGACCAATAATGCACGGACTGAAAATTTAGTATCAGTTATATCATCAGTATTCTGGAATTCCTTTGTGTTACCTTTTCCAAAGGTACCATCATTCCCTTATCCCAATCATAATTTCTTAGTAATTCCTATATTGTGTTTCTATAAATTGGAAATGACTTGATAGCAGTGATCATATTGTTTTACCAGATATGGATTATTTCAGTGAATGTTTCCATCTTTTATACAATTGATACAATATTATGGGAAGAACAACCTATCAGACACTCTTCTAATTTAAGTGTGTTTAACAAGTTGAGAAAGACACTTGCATATAAAAAGGTTTAAGTAGGAAGGTCATCTTTTGATTAATATTAAAGCTATCAATTTAAGTCTTATTATCATGCAGAATGCATTGGAAAGTGGATTGTTGCAGATGCAGTTAAGTTAAAATATAGCACCCCATCATTTGATCTCTCTTATGTTCAATTTAAATTTGTCCTTGTTTTTAATATTTTCTGCATTCTTTTGCATTCAGATTTTTGTCTGTTTTACCAATGAGCTTTTTAAAAAATATATTTTTCTGACTGTGAAATCCAGGATAGGTAAATCTATCGACAGTACCTGTATTAATGGTCCCTTAGGGGAATGGCAGGAGAGTTGGGGGGAAACTGAGAACTAATAGCAGTGAGTACCAGAATGAAGAAGATGCTCTAAAACGGATAAGTGATGCTGATTTTACAACTCTTCTTGATGTGATTGAGCTACTGAATTGTTTGACATGCAAATTATATGCTGAAAACTATTATAAATGCATAAAATACAGATCTAAAGAGGTGTATTAAAAAAGGCTTTTTAGGTAATCATGATTTCCTGATTTTGAAATGTAGAAAGTCATTCAACAAAATTCAACGCACAGTAAAATCTGAGCTGATTGAAGCACGCATTCCTAGAATTCAGTTTCACATCCACTGGCAAGTCAAAACCCTTATTTGATTGATGATGAAACTGGGTCATATAGAATGTAAGTGATTTGTTCATATTCACTCAGTTCATTTATGCCAGAGACAAAATCAGCCCCCAGGCTGGCTGTTCTAGAGTTGAATATAATCTACTTACATGGCATTATACAGGATAAGAAAAACAAAGTCACATACAGAGAGACTATGTTAACATTGAGCAAATCAAAGTTAAAAAGGAAAGAAACCAGAAAGAAAGTGATTATGTTAGGAATTCTATGGGAATCTAAGAAATCGTGGAAATGAGGGCAATATGTGGATATAAATACTTATTGATATTGCATGAGTTGGGAAGTCTCATAGCAAATGGAAAACCCATCTAAAGTGCAAATAAACCACTGCTCATCATCTTTATCCACTGATAATCATGTATTTGAAACACAATTTTCACCTAATATACCACTTTTCAAAAGGAGAGGTGGTAAATGTCTGGATAATATGTATATTCACATAGAATGAGTGAAAAGAGGGAACATTTCATCTATAAAATCTTGAAATATAGCATATATATTAAATCACCAAATCATAGAACAGTGACTGATCTCTACTAGATGTTCAATAATTACTTGACGGGTAATTGGAAAACATTTAAAAACTCTGAACAAGGAAATAAAAACATACTCTCAAGGGCAGCAATAAGGGAAGGAAACATCTTTGAAACGAAAGCATTGTCAAAGCACTGCCTTTAACACAAATTATCCACACTCCCTAGGACAGAAAATGAATGCTTAATTAAAGATTTACACAGCGACCACAAGCATAAAATTGTATCCACATATAGCCATTATTCACCAAAATTGTTTCATTCCTGGATTCAGTGTGTTTGTGTAGTGGGGTGGGCGGGGATAGTGGGTAGGGAAGCATTTAACAGTAAAAAGATGATCCTACGTGTTGGATTTGATATTGAATTGTATTGTCTGACAGCACTTTATTTGGCAGAACACTAATTTAGCAGGTAAGATTATATTTTCCATTGCTGCTGAAAATGGAAAAAAGTTCAGGGTAACAGACTAACTTGAAAATATGGTTGCCCACTACATCGTCAAAGTAAATCCTGGTATGCAAGTCATGCTTTTCTTAATATTGTGAACATATATTTTATGTTTATTGTGGCAGCTAAAGAAAAATAGTGTTTTGAACTTTAAAATTTGACAAATGAACACCAAGTGTAGCTTAGCCATTATGTGCCTCTACTTCTCCAAGTTGAATGATTCATGTGTTGTCAAAGGACTGGACATGGCTAAAGCAGAGGGAGTGATAGCTGGTACACACAAGCTGGTGTGTTCACTGGAATACTCAAAGAAGGATTTTGATTGACTAGACAGCTTCATTTTCTGAGACTTTGGTAAGAAAATGCCAGCAAATATAATGGTTTTAAAACACAGAAATGTATTTTTCACAGTTTTGGAGGCTATTAGTCTAAACCTGGCAATTGGTCATGATGATTCCCCGTTGAGTATGTGAGAAGACGAAGTGTGTCCCAAGACTTCCTCCTCATTTCTGGTGACTTCCTGAGATTGTGCTCTTTTGCTGTTTTTAGATGCATCTTTACATGCAACTGGTTCCTTGTGTGACTTTCCTTTCCTCATGTATGCTATAATATTCAGAGATCGAGTAGAGTCCTCCCTAATCAGAAACCTTCACATAACTGATAACATCTGCCTATAAAAACTCTATCTCCCTCAAATAAGGCCAAAATCATAGGGATGGGGGTGAGGCCTTCTCCCTATCTTTGAGGGGGATACACAATCCAATCTATAACTCCAAGTGTTAGACTCTATATAATTTAGAGCTCTCCAACCAAAATACATGCTTTATTAGGAAAGACTTTCAGCACATCAGACACTTTATGCTCCTGCTGTTTCAGTGTCTCCACTAATGATGACAATTGGTTTCTCTCTTCATCTCCCCTTTACCTTCTCCTTTTTTAATTTCCACTCTGCTTCCTTTATTCTTTGTTCCATTTAGCTCTTATTTTTGGGTTATATCAGAGATTTTCTGATATAAAATTGTGTCTCAGAAAAATCGTGCCTCCTTAAAAATGTTTGTTTTGTTTTACACTGATTTTTGGGTATATCTCTCAGAAAGTAGAGTTGACCCTAAACCCTGTGCTGAACTTCTAAGAGGTAAACTGATGGTAAGACCTCTCTTAAGAATCTATTTGCTGTGTCAATAGGAACACACAAAAATCCACTCGTTAATGTAATGAAATATATTTTTGTAATCACCTGCATTTGGGTGGTGGAATATTCATTTAAAAGGTATCATTGGAGAAGATTGAAGACACAAGTTCCCCTGAAATGTAGAAACCTTCCAAAGCAGTGATTCTTGAACTTTCTAATGCCAAGATTCTTTAATACATTTCCTCATGTTCTGGTGACCCCAACAATAAAATTATTTTTTTGCTAATTCATAGCTGTAATTTTGCTACTGTTGTGAATCAGGAGACCACTGTGAAAGGAGTGTTCAACCCCCAAAGGTGTCACGACCCACAGGTTGAGAACAGCTGCTCTAAAGGAAAGACTAAAGACAATCTCATTGGAATCACTGCCCTTTTAAATACTTACTTATTTAACATTTCAACGTAGGACAATTAAAGTTCCTTATTCTATATTGTTCTTGAATCCATAGAGCATTTTCACTTATGCTGTAATAAAACTCATATCTTATAATGCACTGAATATGCTTT